>ML251988.1:57812-73164 GCA_005239495.1 Nicotiana undulata
AATGAACTCTATCTCTTGAGCCACACTGCAACCATCAATGCCAAATTACCACAAAAACAACTAATATCTAAATAACAATTCAAAATTCTTTTTTTTATTAATCTTACCATTTCTATCACTGTTCCAGAATCGCCAAACAGGATACCAAACCCAGTAGTTTTTGGTCTTCCTCGAAGTCCACTAGCTCTTGGCCTTCCTCTAACACTAGATATAATATCCTCAGAAGTCCTTGATCTCTTACTCCTAGTATCCTGATGCAAGATAGAATATTATCTAGTGATTTAAAGGTAGAATGATAATATAGATTAACTACATTAGAAAGTGAATACTTACACTTGCACTTGCAACAGCTGATGGTTGGGTATTTGTTGTTCCATAATCACTGACTGGAACTGATTGTTGAGTTGTTGTTTGAGCAGACTGTGATGGTTGAGAAGCAGAAGCACCTGCTGTTCCAGATCCTTTCTGAAATTTCCAAAAACAAAAAGAGTTATAGAAACAAAATCAGTAAAGAAAATTGAGTTAAAGTAATATCTAAACAAATTAATGCATTACCAAGATAGAACACCCCTTCTTGTTATGGACTACTGTCTTGCAATGAAGCAGGTCATTGGTGTCCCTTTCCTTGATCTCTTACCAAACTTCTTTTTTGGTTCATCTTAAGCCTTTTTTCTATTTTTCTTAGGTCTACCAGGCATCTTGGTAACAACAGGAGGCTCAACAGCTGCATTTTGTGTTGATGGCCACATCTCCATATTGGTCACTGGCTGAATATAACAGCTAAAAGCCTTCAGGTATGTTTCTTTCTTGTACCAGTGAACAACATAGTCAGCAGGCTCAAATTTCTTGAAGAACATTGCACATATTGCATGGGAGCATGGTATTCCTTTGAGCTGCCATGATCTGCATGTGCATGTATTGTTGGAGAAGTCAACAATATGCTTGTAAACCCCATGTTGTATCTCATACCCAGTATCCCCATTCCATTTCAGTTCATGCTTAACTGCATATTGAGATTGTTCCTCTATGTACCCCATTGCCATAGGAGATACATCAGAAATCCACCTTGTTGCAAACTCTCTCATTCCAGTCATCCTCTCCATCACCTTGACTCTAATCTCTTCTAACATGGTTATGATAGACTTGTGTCTAGCAGACAATATCCAACTGTTGAAGGTCTCACACATGTTGTTCTCCACAGAATCACTTTTGCTCCAATCTTTGAAGAATGCTCTACACCAACTTTGTTTAGGGTATCTTAGTAGATCCTCAATGATATTTCCATCCCCTAATTCTGCCAATTCATCCAACATAGCCTTCAGATATGCTTCAAAAGAAGCCCTTGCACATGCCCAGAACTTCTTCCTTCTTTCCTCTCCTTTCCACTTTTGTTTCCAGTTGCTCCATATGTGTCTTGCACACATTCTATGTTCAGCATTTGGCAGCAACTCAGAAACAGATGTAACAAGTCCCTTAAGCAACAAAAGAATCAGAAAAAACAGTTAGAATAATACCAGAAACAGAAACAGAATCAGAATCAGAAATAGAAAATCCTTGTCTTAACAACAGAAACAGAAATAATACCAGAAATGATGGTCAGAAATAGAAAATCCTTGTCTTAACAACAGAAACAGAAAAAGTTAAGAGTGAAGAATATACCTTCTGCATATCAGAAATGATGGTCAGCCCTTCACCTTGGGATTCTATGAGCTGCAGATCATGCATTAGGCACCTAAAAAACCATGACCAATGTGTGCTTTGTCTCCTTTTCAACCACTGCCCAAGAAACAGGGTACATTTGGTTGTTACCATCTTTACCAATGCAGGATAATAGCTCACCCTGACACACACCCTTCAGAAATGCTCCATCAAAGCCAATAACATTTCTACACCCTTCCAACCAACCTACTTTGCAAGCATGTAGACAAATATACATACCTACAAAAACCTCTTTACCAGGTATTTTCTCCTTTGAAGTCTTCACAACAACAGTGCTACCAGGATTTGTAGACCTCAACATGTCAGCATAATCATATAACCTAGAAAACTCTTTCTTGTAATCACCAAGATACTACCCCATGACCTGATGTTTAGCCCTTGCACATATGGATTTCCCCACATACACACCATACTTTATCCTAATCAAATCCTGTAACTGCCTAAGCTTTATGTCAGGTTGGTTGATAATCTTGTCCTTGAAATGTTTAGCTACCCATGCTGTATTAGCCATCTTGTTTCTGGTAGCTCTAAAACACTTATGAACAGGATAGTAGCTACTAACAATGAAGTTCCCTGTGTGTCCCTCCAAACTTCCCAAAATATGCCATCTACATCTTGTTGAGTTCACACACTTTGCCCTAACCCTATGTTTCTCATTAGGCCTCAACTTAGTTTGAACTCTTCTTTGAACAACATAATCTTGCAAGGCAGATCTGAACTGCTTCACACTTTCAAACACCATTTCCAACTGGAAACAGATTTTTTTACAAGCAGGATCAAAGTATGCCCTGTTGCTGTATCGTCTTGGTTGAGGGTTATGCACCCCATCTTCTTCAACTTCCTCATCCTCACTACCTGGATCTGAACTGTCCAGATACTGTTCATCCCCTCCCAACTTTCCAGCATATTTGGAATGCTTATCTTTATACATGTCTTCAAAACCAAGGTCTATACCTACAGGTCCACTAGGTATCTCATCAGTAGTATTAACATCTTCAGACCTTAGTTTACTACTCTTTGAATTCACTTTAGCTTGATTCACTTTAGCTTGTCTAGCAGCAACCCCTTTAGGCTCTAAGTCACTTGTCTCTCCATTAATATCCTCATCAGAACCATACAATGACTTATCTGTATCATCATCATCATCTTCAGATATACCCTCATAATCCTTATCCTCACTCTCAATACTTACCTCATCACCCTCATCAGCACCCTCAACATCACCCTCAGAATCAGTAGCTAAATGAAAGCTATAGAACTCACCATCATAGTCAGTAGAGTCTTCTGTATCAGAAGACTCTACATCAGAAGACCCTACATCAACCCTCTCTACCCTTCCCATGAGTGTTACCCCTATTTATATCATTGTTAGGTGAGGGAGTTGCCCTAGCATTAGTAGGTGAGTTTGTTGCCCTAGCATTAGCATCAGTTGTTTGCCCATGTGGCATTTCATTAAAGCCATGTGGCTGAACATAATTGGGCTCCACATTTAAACCACCACTAGCTAACATTTCATCTAGGTCTACATCAACACAAGGTGTATTAATTGCGTGACATAAATACACATCAATAAAATCCCCATCCTTCAGGTCTTTACACAAAGCTAAAACATCAGCATCATATTTGAGAAATCTAAATTCTCCTTTTTGGTTAATTTTACATGCATATTTTTCTACTGTTAAGTACCCCATATCCTTAGCCCATTCATGGAATTGTAATATATGCAATTCATCTATGTCAACTTGAACAATTGGCCAAGTTTGTCCATGAACATACCTCATAACCGGGTCAGCCACTAACCACCCCAAATGATGAAATTGTAATTTCACGTAGATATCACCCATTGAATTCTGCCAAAAGAAGGGGCCCAAGTCAGATATATTTAACACTAAAAAGTGATAAACTTTAAGAAAGTGGGGGACAAGACAAAGACAAGGCAAAAGACCTAAAATAAAGTGAAAGCAGACAAAAGCCCTAATTTTTTAACCCAAAATGCCATATCACTCGTGAATACAACAAAGCCCCAAAAATAAAGTGTATATGAAACTGAGTTACACGAAAACCCTAATATAAAATCCCCCAATTTGTGCATGCGGACACAATCCCTATTTTTTAACCCCAAATGCCAAATCAGTCTTGAAAATGACAAAACCCTTAAAATATAGGCCATATTTGACTGTTTACCCAAAACCCTAATATTAATCTCAAAACAACAGATGATACATGCAAACGAAAATAGCTTTGAAAATCAGCTATTACCCATTTTTTTCCAGAAGAAATTACACAAAAAAACAAAAAACAATATCAAAACAAAGAAACTAACCTTCAAGGGCTAACACGTGACTGGAATGGAAATTTCTGACCAAACAATACACGAACAACTTTTGAATAAATGAGGGGGACCCCAATCGATTTGTTTTGTAGCGATTTTGATTAATTTGTGAAGAAGATCGAGTGATTACTAACCTAGGTTTAAGGANATCGATGGGGGTTTATTTTCCCGCCTCTGACATGTCATGTTTTAATTGGCTGAGTGCTGACTGGGCGGACACATTAGATGACTGGACGGACACATTAGCTGACTGGATGGACACATTAGCAGAAGTGTGACACACCCGCGAAGGGTTAATGGTCCAACGTGTTTATTAGTCAAGGGTATCACTAGTTTGAGTGTTCAAATAGGAAACTTGTAAGTTAGTGTATCGGCTTTTAAAAATGATGTAAGTTCAAGTGGCCAGGAGGCCATTTCGCCTATAAACAAACCTACTCTAGATAGGATAAACATCATCAGTCAAAGACACAAATAGAGACATCATACGACGATTCACCGAAGCCAGGGAAAACACAAACAAGAATTTCCACATCCCCCATCCCGTTTTGCCATCTTTTGGTTAATGTTCTTTTAAGTTCATATTGTAATTATTATTACCGATCCACCGTGTCGTTGTTACACGGAGTCCGATCTCTGCCCGATCGGCTAAGCCATCCTAGGTGAGGCCCGAATATCATCACATCTCATATCACCACCGTGGCATGTTTACGGAGTCCGGTCACTGCCCGACCGGCTAGGCCATCTCAACTGAAACAGTGAGGCTATAATCATCATCATATCACAATTTCATGTCTCCGTGTGTACGGCATGGAGTCCGATCCCGCCCTGATCGGATAGGCAATCTCACCCTAGGACATTCTCCCGTCGACTCATGGATATTTTAGGTCACTTTTATCATTTTCCGTCTTTTGATTCCCATCACACATCATTTCATTCTTTGATTAATCTTTCATATCATTAGAATCTCTTGATTCATATTTCATGTCAATCCAATCCTGTAATTCATATTCCATAACAACCCAATCCATTGATTCATGTTTCATATCAATTCAACCTCTTGATTCGTAATTTCAAATCATTACAATCTCTTGATTCATATTTCATATCAATCCAACCTTGCACATTTACCACACCCATCACATAAGAGGATCGCACACATAGTAAAAGAGGGAACATGATGATCACAATTTATACACTCAAATAGCATAACAACATGGTAAGGATTTCTCAATTAGGCACATAGAACACATAAATTCCGTAGATAATCCACAAGAAAATCGTACCCGGAAAGCGAACACAAACAGGTCTATCCTATGAAGATTAGAGTTAGCCATACATATCTCGAGTCGGGATTTTCCCTTAATTTCTATCACAAATCACCGTACCCTCTAGCACCATCAATCTAATTCACAATGACACATTTAAACTTATAATTAGGAATCATGAACATGTCTTGAACTCATTTGGGCATTTTATCAAACGCTATGTGTTCCTTTAGATTTCATAACCCCTTTTTAGTGGAAGATTACTCCAACCTACTTCCCTTTACTAGATTATGATAAATTAATTACATGCATGCAAGACTCTTAACCCCATCTCCAAGAACTAACCTATGTGTGTTTTATTTCAACTAGAATCTGAGAATTAAGGGTAATTGGGTGGAAACTTACCTCTTATGGTGAAGAAGACGACATCTTACTCGATCAATTCCAGGCTTGAGTGACGATGGAGAATCAAATTGGTGAAGGTGGGGACTTTCTCTCTCAAGAACTCACTCTTGCTTCTCTATAATTTACCAGATTATAGTTAAAAATGAAGGGGATGGGTGTTTTATTAGGCTGGGGGTCGGGTTTTAAAATTAGAAAATGAGAAGCCCCGATGCAGGTTTGCGGTCCGGAATGCGATCGCGCGATCGCATTCCGGTTATGCGGTCCGCAAACCTGCCGCATAATTGGCCCTCAGCTGGGCCAAAAAGAGAAGCAGACTGCCGAGGTATGCGGCAACTATGCGGTCCGCATACCTGTTATGCGGTCCGCATACCTGTTATGCGATCGCATAGTGCGCCGCATAACTCCCTCCGCAAAACTCCAGAGAAAGAATGCGACAACTGTGCGGCCTGCATTCATGAAATGCGATCGCATTTTGGGTTGCATAGTTGTCCTCTAAATGGACAGCAGACTGTCCAAGTATGTGACCACTATGCAGTCCGCATACCTGATCTGCGATCGCATAGTGGACCACAGATCCGCACAAATCTGAGAAATCAAATCCTCTAAGACATGGGGTACTTTTCACTCCAAAATAGTCTGGTTGAAGAATTCCTACAGTTATATCAACATGGGGACCTATCCAGGCTTCGTTTTTAGTTAAAAAAATTTTTACGGGTCTTTACATCCTCCCCCACTTAAAATCATTCGTCCTCGAATGATGATCGGGGAATCACTTGGGTATGAAAACACAAAATGCCAACCCCCAATTTTCGCTAACTCCGATATTTTCTAAAAATTTCGCCAGAGTTTTCTTTGTAAATAGGCCTATCCACCTGTCAGAGAGCCCCTGAAACACATTTCAACAAGTTCCACATACTTTCAGTTACTTCACAAGTTGCACATAGTTCAGTTAACACAATCGGATTGCACATAATTCAGTTACTTCAATGAGTTGCACACAATTCAACTAACACAATACATACATATATGGTATAAAGTTGAGAAGTCATAAGAGAATGGGGATTAGGGGAGTGGGGTGGCCTTGCACAAAATATGACACAAAATGCAATTACTTAGAGATGACAACTTTCATAACAACTACCTGATTTATTCAAACAAATGAGGGTATTTCTCTTTCATTTCATTTTCCGCTTCCCATGTGGCTTCTTCGACTTGTTGATTTCTCCATAACACTCTAACTGAAGCAATCTCCTTCTTCCTCAACTTACGAATCTGCCTATCAAGGATAGCAACTGGAACTTCTTCATATGACAATTCTTCATCAACTTCAACGGTCTCAACCGGCACGATGACAGATGGATCTCCAATCACCTTCTTTAACATGGACACATGAAACACCGGGTGTACTAATGACATTTCAGGGGGCAACTCCAGCCTATATGCCATCTGTCCTATCCTCTGAGCGATCCTATACGACCCGACATACCTTGGGCTCAATTTTCCCTTCTTTCCAAACCGCATGACCCCCTTCATGGGAGATACCTTCAAGAATACCCAATCATCTACTTGGAACTCCAAATCCTTGCGACGAACGTCCGAATAGGATTCCTGACGACTCTGAGCAGTTTCCAACCGCTCCTTTATGATTCTAACCTTCTCCATAGCTTGATGCACAAGACTCGGTCCTGACAGTTCCGCCTCTCCAACCTTGAACCATCCAATCGGAGACCTACACCTTCTTCCGTACAATGCCTCAAATGGGGCCATCTGAATACTAGCATGGATATTGTTGTTGTAAGGAAATTATATAAGTGCAAATGATCATCCCAGCTACCCTTAAAATAAAGCACACAAGCTCGTAACATGTCCTCAAGCATCTGAATAGTCCGCTCTGCTTTCCCGTCAGTCTGCGGGTGGAAGGTTGTGCTGAGATTTACCTGCGTCCCTAAACCTTGCTGAAATTTCTTCCAAAAGTTAGTTGTGAATTGGGCCCCTCGATCCGAGATAATAGAAACTGGAGTTCCATGGAGCCTGACTATTTCTTTGATATACAACTGAGCATATTGTTCTGCAGTGTCGGTGGACTTGACCGGCAAGAAATGCACTGACTTCGTGAGCCGATCCACTATTACCCAAATTGAGTCAAACTTACGTGGAGTGCGGGGTAACCCCATAAAAAACCATATTGATCATCTCCCACTTCCACACTGGGATTTCTATAATCTGCGCCAACCCACCGGGCCTCTGATGCTCGGCCTTCACTTGCTGATAGTTCGGACACCTAGCCACAAAGTACGCCACACCCTTATTCATACCATTCCACAAATAAATCTCTTTGAGATCGTGGTACATTTTCATAGAACCTGGGTGTACGGAATATCTAGAATTGTGAGCCTCTGCCATTATCCTCTCCCGAAGATCCTCCACATTCGGAACACATAGTCTCCCTTGACACCGCAAGACACCGTCACCATTGCCGAGTGAAAAAGTTGTGGTCTTGTGACTTAGAATTGCCTCTCTTAACTGCGCCAATGCTGGATCATTGAATTGCTTCTCCTTGACTTCTGCCACAAGCGAAGATTCCGCTCCGTTATGCACCACAACACTCCCTTCGTCTGAGGCCGAAAGAAAAACCCCCAGACTGGCCAACTAGTAAACCTCCTAAACCAAAGGCCTCTAACCTGGTTCTAAATGAGCCAAACTACCCATGGATTTTCTACTGAGAGCGTCTGCCACCACATTTGACTTCCCTGGATGATACAAGATATTCATATCATAATACTTGAGCAATTCCAACCACCTCCTCTGCCTCAAGTTCAATTCCTTCTGTTTGAATTAATACTGAAGACTTTTGTGGTCTGTGAACACGTCTACATGGACCCCATAAAGATAATGCCGCCAGATTTTCAATGCAAAAACAACTGATGCGAGCTCCAAATCATGCGTCAGATAATTCTTTTCGTGATTTTTGAGATGCCTTGAAGCATACGCTATAACCTTACCACATTGCATCAACACACACCCAAAACCAACCCTTGAAGCATCATAGTACACCACAAACCCCTCTGTACTTCAAGCAAGGTCAACACTGGTGCCGAAGTCAATCTTGATTTCAACTTTTCACAAGCATCATACCACTGGAACTTAACCGCTTTCTGCGTCAGCTTAGTCAATGGGGAGGCGAGAGTAGAGAATCCTTCTACGAACCTTCGATAATATCCAGCTAAACCCAAGAAACTGCGAATCTTTGTCGGGGTCATTGGTCTAGGCCAATACTTAACCGCTGCGATCTTTTGGGGATCAACCCGAATCCCTTCCCTGGAGACAACATGGCCCAAAAAGGTAATTGATTCTAGCCAAAACTCACATTTTGAGAACTTTGCATACAACTGGTGCTGATGAAGAGGGTGCAAAACTGCCCTGAGGTGATTAGCATGATCTTCCTGACTTCGCGAGTAAACAAGAATATCGTCGATGAAAACTATCACGAAAGAGTCGAGAAACGACTTGAAGACCCGATTCATAAGGTCCATGAAAGCTGATGGGGCGTTGGTTAGCCCAAAAGGCATTACCAAGAATTTGAAGTGCCCATATCGAGCCCTGAAGGCGGTCTTAGGAATATCCTGCTCCCTGATCTTTAGTTGGTGATACCCTGACCGCAAATCAATCTTTGAGAAGAACCTAGCACCCTGCAATTGGTCGAACAAGTCATCTATCCGAGGCAATGGGTATTTGTTTTTTATGGTGACCTTGTTGAGCTGCCGATAATCAATACACATTCGCAAAGACCCATCTTTCTTCTTGATAAAGAGGACCGGTGCGCCCTAAGGCGACACACTTGGCCGAATGAAACCCTTTTCTAGAAGATCTTTCAACTGCTCCTTTAACTCTCTCAATTCTGATGGCGCCATCCTGTAGGGTGGAATAGATATTGGCTGCATATCTGGAAATACTTCAATCCTGAAATCGATCTCTCTATCTGGTGGAATCCCAGGAAGATCATCCGGAAAAACATCAAGAAATTCATTCACAACAGGCATGGACTCGGGAGCAGGCACCTCCAAAGTGGTGTCTGCACCCGGACCAAATGGTAGATGCACCCTTTTCTGATAATCTTTGAGGCCTCAAGGTAGGAAATAAATCTACCTCTTGGCACAATATTGTTCCCCTCCCACTCAATAACTGGTTCATCAGGAAAATCAAGCCTCAAAATTTTGGTTCGACAGTCGAGTTTAGCAAAGCACGAATAAAGCCAAATCCATCCCCATTATTACATCAAAATCAATCATTCCTAGATCAATGAGATTGGTCGTGGTATCCCGACCACACACCAATACAACATAATTACTATAGACTCTCGCGGCCGTAATAGATTCGCCAACCGGAGTCGACACTGAGAACGGCTCGTGGAGCTGTTCTGGTTCTATCCCAAAACTTGAAGCAATAAAAGGGGTGACATATGATAAAGAAGACCCGGGATCAATAAGATCATACACATCGTGAGTTTGGACAGTCAAAATACCAGTAACAACATCTGGAGAAGCCTCTGCGCTCTGACGACCACTCAAGGCATAGAACCGGCCGGGTCCTCCCCGACCCCGTGCACCACCCCTAGCTGCACCTCGCTCTGCTGGTGCTGGAGGGCCTCAGGCTGGAGGGCTTGCTGAGGATGTAGCAGCTGAAGAACTGGATGGCTGGGCGACACCCCAACATGCCCCCTGGCTGGATGAAGGGCAGTCTCTCTGAATGTGACCTCTCACCCCACACCCATAATATACTGGCCGGTCCAAATAACAGGGCCGAGAATGAAATCTCTCGCACTTGGGGCATAGGGCCCTCTGCTGCTGCTGGAATCTCCCGCCTGAACGGCCCGACTGATGGAACCCCTGCTACCTGAACTGGCCCCAAAACGACCTCCCTGCTAATGATGATGATGATGAACTGGTGGCGGGGCACTAGCTGAAGACTGGGCATATGATTGGGATGGCCCTGATGACCCTCTCCCAAGGACTGGTCTCCCTCCTCCAAATGAACTCCCAGGGTTGCCTGCTGACCGGGCCCTACTACTACCTTATCGATCCATCCTTATCTTCAATTTCCGAGCCTCTGTGGCCTTGGCGAATCCCACAATCTTCCCATAGTTCATATCTGAATGCAGAGCAACTGTAGCAGCTTCATTGACAACCAAGGGACCAAGGCCTTGTACAAACTGACGAACTCTGTCCTCCATAGTCGGCACCATGTGGATAGCATACTTGGATAGGCGCACGAACTCCATATGGTACTCCCGCACACTCCTATTACCCTGTTTGAGGACCTCGAACTCTGTAGCATGGGCTGCCCTAGTCTCGACAGGCAAGAAATGATCCATGAAAGCATCCGCAAACTCACCCCATCTCGCCGGAGGGCTCCCCTCCCCACGGGAATCCTCCCACATCTCGAACCAAGAGTATGCTGCTCCCTTCAAGCGATAGGAGGCCAACTCTACCCCCTCTGTCTCAGTAGCCCTCATAACTCGGAGGGTCTTGTACATCTCGTAGATAAAATCCTGAGGATCAACCTATGGGTCAGTACCTGTGAACTCTGGAGGGGCTAACTGAAGAAACCGGTTGACCCTGGAACCTGAAGAATCCCCTTGTTCACTAGAGGATGCGGGGGAAATATTTGATCTCTGGGGATGAGATGCCACCAACTGCGTCAACATCTGAATAGCTCCCCTGAGGTCCCCATTCGAAATACCGGGACCGGAAGCTGGGGCTGGAGGGGGATCAGGAATATCAGCGGGAGAGATCGTAGCACCCTCCGTTAGAGCAGGAACTGGAAAAGTCTGGCCATGAACGGAGGAGTCAGGCCGATTCATGGTCGAGGGACTATCCTCACCCGCACCAACATATTGAGAATTTATGGCCACACTTGGGGTGGCATCGGCCTCTAGGCCGAGCCGAGCTTTCTTCCTGGGTGCAATTTACTAAAAGTTGAAATAATGCACGAGTTAGAGAGAAACAACATCACCTTTCACTCTATCGCACGATACAGAATAACAATGAAGAGTAGTATTCCTAAATGTCCATGCAGCCCCCTAATCATAGATGTGGTCGACAACACACCGATAAGAAGGGCTCTACTAGACACGGCTCCGAGACATCCTAGGACACTTTTAAACCTTAGGCTCAGATACCAAGTTTGTTACGCCCCAAAATTGAGGGACGGGACCGGAACCTAACCGAATGAACCGGTCAAGCGAACCTCATTTGTCTTTCCGACCCGACGCGTTTTCCCGTGGTTATAGCATACATTACTTATATAAAATAGCAAGAGACAATCAAAACGTGTATTCACAACATAAAGTCCATTATTCCTCTTTTAATGTTTTAACATTAGATCTTTCCAAAACATACATACTAAATACAACATTTCCGATACGGGACCATGATTACGAGTAAGTACAACAACTACCCAAAATATATTTACAACCCACATAATGTCTACGGAGCCTCTAAGAGTACGGAGAAGTGTATATGGACTTGCCGGCAACAAGGACCCGGCTATACCTCAAAAGAAACAACATATACAAAAGAAAGTCAACATGAACTACACACGGCCCTGAGAGGAAGTAGGGCTCACCAGAACTGCTGGAAGGAAGGAGGGGAAAGCACCACTATCGGCGATCGGCGCTACCTGCTACAGAACCACCTACATCCATATAAAAGATGTAGCGCCCCCGGTAAAAAGGACGTTAGTACCATTGAATAGTACTAGTATGTATGAACAAACCTACTCTAGATAAGATAAACATCAACAGTCAAAGACACAAATAGAGACATCATACGACGATTCACCGAAGCAAGGGAAAACACAAACAAGAATTTCCACATCCCCCATCCCGTTTTGCCATCTTTTGGTTAATGTTCTTTTAAGTTCATCTTGTTATTATTATTACTGATCCACCGTGTCGTTGTCACACGGAGTTCGATCTCTACCCGATCGGCTAAGCCATCCTAGGTGAGGCCCGAATATCATCGCATCTCATATCACCACCGTGGCATGTTCACACGGAGTTCGGTCACTGCCCGACCGGCTAGGCCATCTCAACTGAAACAGTGAGGCTATAATCATCATCATATCACAATTTCATGTCTCCATGTGTACGGCATGGAGTCCGATCCCGGCCCGATCGGATAGGCCATCTCACCCTAGGACATTCTCATGTCAATTCATGGATATTTTAGGTCACTTTTATCATTTTCGTCTTTTGATTCCTATCACACATCATTTCATTATTTGATTCATCTTTCATATCATTAGAATCTCTTGATTCATATTTCATGTCAATCAAATCCTTTAATTCATATTCCATAACAACCCAATCCATTGATTCATGTTTCATATCAATTCAACCTCTTGATTCGTGATTTCAAATCATTACAATCTCATGATTCATATTTCATATCAATCCAACCTTTCACATTTACCACACCCATCACATAAGACGATCGCACACATAGTAAAAGAGGGAACATGATGATTACAATTTATACACTCAAATAGCATAACAACATGGTAGTAACATGGAACAGCATAGAAACAATGATTTCTCAATTAGGCACATAGAATAATAAATTCCATAGATAATCCACAAGAGAAACGTACCCGGAAAGCGAACACAAACGGGTCTATCCTATGAAGATTAGAGTTATCCATTGTGATGACCCAAGGGGTCATTTTATAAAATTAGACTCTGTTCCATGCTTAATAGTCATAAACGACTAAAATTAAATACCTCGATTTGCGTGCACAGTCCGGCGTGAAACCGAAAAGATTTTATGTGAAAATATGAGAAATAGTGATTTTTAGAATTTAAATTTGATAAAGTTGACTTTGGTCAACATTTTGAGTAAACGGACCCGGATCCGTGTTCCGACGATCCCGGGAGGTCCGCAGTAAAATGTGGGACTCGGGCATATGTGCGGACATGAATTCCGAGGTCCCAAGCCTTATAAATCAATTTTTGAAAGAAATTATTTTGCTGAAATGTTTATGAATTAAAGAAAAGAAATAATGTTTAAAATTATTGGTATCGGGCCCGTATTTTGGTTCCGGAGCCTGGTACATATTTTTTATGATAGTAAAAGGCTAACTGTGAAATTTGGTGAAAAACGGAGTTCGTTTGATGTGATTCGGACATCCGGTTGAAAAATTATGAACTTTAAGAGTTCTTGTTGAAAATGATGAGTTTTGAGGTTTAATTCATAGATTCACATGTTATTTTCATGATTTTATCGCACGAGCAAGTCCGTATGATATTTTTAAACTTGCGTGCATGATTAGTTTAGATCCCCGAGGGCTCGGGTGAGTTTCGGATAGGCCATAGGGTGTTTTACACTTAGAAAGAGATGCTGATTTTTCATCTTCTAGTGTCCAGGTTTTTGTACTATGCGATCGCATAGGTAGAATTGCGATCGCATAGTGTTGTCTCTAGGGGTCCCAAAATTTGTGTTCTGCGACCGCATAGGCCAGCCCCCCTACACTGGTGCGAACGCATTACTAGTTATGCGTTCGCATAGCTTTAAATCAGGCATGGGGGGAGGGGAGGTCAATACACTGTGCGATCGCACCCCTCCCCATGAGAACGCACTGCACAGTCCCCCCATACCCTGTGCGATCGCATCCCATTTAATGCGATCGCATAGTTCTCATGTCCAGCTAATATAAATACCTTTGAAAACCGGGCAGAACCCTTTCTTCTCCAAATTTTCGAGGTTCCAGCCCTAAAAGCGATTTTTCTTCAACAATATTCATCCCCAATTCATAGGTAATAATCAATTCCAAACTTTATTCTTTCAATTCCTTACTATTTTGCATCACTTTTAAAGCAAAAACAAAGAATTTTCATGGTAAAAATTGAGGATTTGGGTAGAATTGGAGAGTTTTGTAAAAATAGAATTTTTATATCAAATTAAGGTCGGACTTCAAAACTAACAGCATATTTGGGTTCGTGGGAGAATGGGTAAACGTAATTTGCTCCGAACCCCGAGTTTAGACCAAGTGGGCCCGGGGTCAGGTTTTCACTTTTTTTGAGAAAACTTAGGAAAAATTATATTTTTCAATAAAGTTAGTTCTTTTAGCATTAGTTAATGATATTAAGTTAATTGTGATAAGATTCAATCAAGTTAGAGGTGAATTTAAAAGGAAAAGCAATAATTGAGCAGTGAGTGGCGTGCGAAATTGAGGTAAGTGTTTGGTCTAACTTTGACTTGAGGGAATAGGACTCCCCACTTATTTTCTATGTGAAATACATAGGTGTGGTGTATAGGTGAAGTGACGAGTATCTATGCACCACCCAAATTATCTGTTAAACATGATCCCCTTTCTCGTTCCCCACTTATTTGATTATTGTCTTAATTGTTATATGTTCCGTATTATTTTTATGACTATTTGGCCTTAATAATTTGTTGTTAGATATTGTTGTGACTATTTTGGAAAGAGTATTGTTTGTTTGAGCTGGTTTCCTTGTGATATAAAATGGTTGAGAGATTTAGCATTTTTTTGTGAAATATATATATATATATATATATATATATATATATATATATATATATATATATATATATATATATATATATATATATAT
>ML251988.1:73490-246848 GCA_005239495.1 Nicotiana undulata
GGTGGGAGCGGGTTGCACGCCGCAACAAGGAGTGATAAGGGTGGACAGGTGGGATCGGGTTGCACACCGCAACAGGAGTAATACAGGTGATATTTTTAGGGAGGAGCAATAAGGGAGGACAGGTGGGAGCGGGTTGCACGCCGCAACAAGGAGCGATAAGGGAGGACATTTATATTTTACTGATTTTTAAAGAAAAAGAAAATAAAATTTTTGGAAAGCTAAAATGTCTATTTTACTACTCTTTATATATTTTTGGCAGTATTTTTATTCAAAGTTAAAGTTTGAAAATTTGGAAACTTATTTGAGAATTGGTTATAGCTGAGTTATTTTATTTTGTTGCAGCACTTATTTATCTATTTGTTTAGATTTCTTTCTTGCTTAATTATTTATTGTTGTTATCGATTATATTGTTAAAACCCCGCCTTAGCCTCGTCACTACTTCGTCGAGGTTAGGCTCGGCACTTAGTCAGTACATGGGGTCGGTTGTAATGATACTACACTCTGTGATCTTTTGCACAGATCCAGGTACTAGTCAGCAGTAGAGGATTTCAGGACGGCCACCGATTCATTTGGAGACACGAGGTACATCTACCGGCGTTCGCAGATTCCGAGAGTCTTCTCCTATTTTTACTTATATTGTTTTACTATATTCAAAACAGTTACACTATTTATTTCGGCCATTATTCGTAGTATTCTTTAGTAGTTCGTGGATTGTGACACCAGACCCTGGGGTAGTCTTAGAGTTAATTATATGATTAGTTCGTGGTTCGTCTTATTTACTTGGCCGCTACTATTATTTTATTTTATTGTTGTTGGGAATCAGTTTAATTAAGTTCATTTTAAATTTATTTATTTATGCTTAAGTAATTAATTAAGGAAATTAATTAATTGACTTCTAACATCGGCTTGCCTAGCAAGTGTAGTGTTAGGCGTCATCGCGATCCATAGGTTGGGAATTTGGGTCGTGACAGCCTTACATACCTCGAATCGGGATTTTTCCTTAATTTCTATCACAAATCACCGGACCCTCTAGCACCTTCAATCTAATTCATAATGTGACACATTTAAACTTAGAATTAGGAATCATGAACATGTCTTTAACTCATTTGGGCATTTTATCAAACGTTATGTGTTCCTTTAGATTTCATAACCCCTTTTTAGTGGAAGATTACTCCAACCTACTTCCCTTTACTAGATTATGGTAAATTAATTACATGCATGCAAGACTCTTAACCCCATCTCCATGAACTAACCTATGTGTGTTTCAATGTGTGTTTCATTTCAACTAGAATCTGAGAATTAAGGGTAATGGGGTGGAAGCTTACCTCTTATGGTGAAGAAGATGACGTCTTACTTGATCAATTCCATGCCTGAGTGACGATGGAGAATCAAATTGGTGAAGGTGGGGACTTTCTCTCTCAAGAACTCACTCTTGCTTCTCTCTAATTTACCAGATTATAGTTAAAAATGAAGGAGATGGGTGTTTTATTAGGCTGGGGGTCGGGTTTTAAAATTAGAAAATGAGAAGCCCCGATGCAGGTTTGCGGTCCGGAATGCCAACGCATTCCGGTTATGCGGTCCGCAAACCTGCCGCATAATTGGCCCTCAGCTGGGCCAAAAAGAGAAGCAGACTGCCCAGGTATGTGGCAACTATGCGGTCCGCATGCCTGTTATGTGATCGCATAGTGCGCCGCATAACTCCCTCCGCAAAACTGAAGAGCAAGAATGTGACGACTGTGCGGCCCGCATTCATGAAATGCGATCGCATTTTGGGTCGCATAGTTGTCCTCTAAATGGACAGCAGGCTGTCCAAGTATGCGAGCACTATGCGGTCCGCATACCTGATCTGCGATCGCATAGTGGATTGCAGATCCGCACAAATCTGAGAAATCAAATCCTCTAAGTCATGGGGTACTTTCACTCTAAAATAGTCCGATTGAAGAATTCCTACAGTTATATCAACATGAGGACCTATCCGGGCATCGTTTTTAGTTTTAAAAAAAATTACGGGTCTTTACACTATCTGTTTAAGCTTTGGTGGAGAGAATTACCCGATATATGTGCTAGTGCAAGTAGCAAGGATTCGATGTAATTAGTCGAGATATGCACAAACTGAACTGGACATATGCCCCCCTCCCCCGGGTTTGAATATATTAGATATCTATTTATCTTGGCTCTTCAAACTTGCAGTGCTAATTTTTTCAAATCTAAAAACCTTACTCTTTTTGAATGTTGAAAGCTCCAAATTACAACTTTTGCAATACAAATTCTACAACCAGAAGGTAAAGCTTACAAAAGCAATATGGACATGTTCATCACGCCAGAAGGCGCGCTTTTTAATACTTATGATTTTAAACATGTGTATAAAAGCTTTTCGTATAGAATGTAAAGTTAAATTACTCAAATATAAGATACTCCATCATTCTTTTCTTAAGAGATTAAAAGAAAAGTGTCACATAAAATAAAACATTCGTCGAGGGTGCTTGGTTTCGGTACAGAAACGGAGAAACCCCTATAGTTATGAAAATGATTGGCATTGCCCTTATTAGATTACATGAATCAAAATATGTATTAATACACAACACAAAAGTATGATTTCAATTGCTATAGGACTTTGATCATAAATCTAAAGACACGAGGTGGAGCAGAGAACTGCATGGTTTCGAATTAGACCGATAATTCAGTTTTCGATACGAGGATGCCATCACTATCTGCATATAACCACTCTCCTTCACGAATCAACATCCCTGCAATATAAACAGGAACATGTTTTTCACCATGGCCTTTCTTGCTCGATTTCTGAGGGTGCGATGCCAATGCACGAACCCCAATGTCACAGCCATTAATCTCGTCTACATCGCGAATGCAGCCATTAACTACAATACCTGCCCAACCCATATTCTGGGCTAATTGTCCTAAATTCCCGCCTACTAGAGCACATCGCATGCTCCCTCCACCATCTATAACCAGAACTCGTCCTTCGCCTCTAGTTTCAAGAAGCTCCCTGACCAACACATTGTCCTCAAACACCTTCAGGGTCGTGATGGGGCCAGAAAAAGCTCGACTTTGCCCGTATATCTGGAAGATGGGTGGCAAAACTCGTAGATCGCCATTTGACAGAAGCCCTGCGTTTACATCACAAACTTCTGCTGTCGCCAAAGATGCCATGAATTCTCCTGGAAGCACGATAAGTATAAATGTTAGAAATTGAACTAGGTCATCTTTTTCCTTTCGAACCTTTTATCTATCATGTTTCCATGTGGCTGGTCTGGGATCCAAAGACCACGCATTATATACCGAATAAGAGGCAGAGCCAGTATTTCAACTTTATGGGTTCTGAATTTTAGAACGATGACTTCAACGGCTAATAACTGGGTTCTAAATTTAAGATATGTGCATATATAATGAACTTCTTTACACAAATATATTGTGAGCAGAAGCTACTGGGTCGGCAGTGGCGGAGCCAGAATTTTCGTTAAGGGGTGTCAAAATATATAAAAGTAAGCATACCAGGAAATTAAGGGGAGTCAATATATAGTATATATACACATATAATTTATTTATTTTACCTAGCTAGACAAAGTATTTTTCCTGTGAAGGGGTGTCATTTGACTCCCCTTCCTATAAGGTGGCTCGGGTCGAAACCGTATTCGAGCCTCTAGCTCCGCCCAAACCAAATGACACAAATATTTACATTTCAATGCAATCCATGCTTTTAAACCTTATTTGCCAGCTTGAAGAACAAAGATCAGAAGGACGAATTGAAACAAACAACTCTATAACACTAAAATTTTATCTTCATTACAAACATGTGAATCTGCTAAGTAGGAACCACAAAGATACTGAAGCCATGTGAATTCTTCATGTAAATCATCCATAAGTTTCCAGAGCCCACAAATTTTCGCATTACAAGAACAGCAACAAAAAATAGCAATTGACACTTATGTTGCTCAGACTCTCCCAAAATATCGATGGGTGCGTGTCGCATCTTCCAAAAATAGTGTATTTCTGGAGGATTTAACACGGGTGCGACAACTGTTTTGGAGAGTTCGCGCAACATAGATTGACACAAGAGGCAATGAGACAAAAGCAAAACTTCAAAATGAGAAGGCAGCCAACATGATTGAAAAGGTTGAATATGGTTAAAAGATTAGAGCAACCAGAAATTTGTAAAGTTTGGGAACAAGGGACTCATAAAATTATATCTTGAATCAAGAACCGTGGTGAATCTATGCTAAATCTACCATAAAACCAGCTTCTTAATCTCACTTCCCGTCCCCTCAAATCCTTTGAAACTGCATGGCACTTACTCGAGACGATGTGAAACAAAACTAGATCAACATTGATATAAAACTTCTATATGAACAAGAACAAAAACTTATAGCAGACACGTGGCTGTAAGGAAATGGCTGATATATTCTACCGGCCAAAGTGGTAACTACAGTTGATTAATATCTAAGTTGCTCGGACTCGAGTGCGAGTATCCGATACAAGGACGGATCCGAGCATCGGATTTGGCAAAATCTAAATTTTAAGATTCGGGGGTGCGGATCCGAATATGGATACGGATGCGGGGATTCAGCTAATAAAACATAGAGCTATAAAATATTGTAAATTTTGAGAGATATTATGTGAAAAACCTACATGAATATTGTACATTTCAATCTTAGATAGACATTACTCTTTCATTGTTCTAAATCTATTTTATTTTTTATCTTGAGAAATCAAAATCTCAATTTTTCTCCTAAATTTGTCGATGGATTCCGGTCAAAGTGTCTGAAGTCAGTTGAACGTATCCCAGACGTATCTGTATTCGTCCTGTATCCGGATGGGGACGACACCAAAATCGAAAAGTCCGCGCAACTTAGATTGATATAGCACAAGATTCTAAACGTGGAATACCATCAAGAGATTTACTTTCTGATGAAATTTTGCAAGATATATCCTCTACACTCAAAATATAGACGTGTGATGACACTAATCAAGGGAACTATCTTACTCAAATAAGATACTAGCAATACAGCTAACCAAGCAAGAAGTGCAACAATACCATACCCTTCTCCATTCTTTTAATTATGGTACTGGTTTTCTATTCAAGAGAATAACCACATCAAACAGTGACGAAACCAAGAATTTTCTCAAGGGTGTTCAAACTTGAAAGAAGTAACAAAAATTTCCTCTGACAAAGGTGTTCAAGTATATGTTATATACCTCTAAAACATAATATTTTACCTAGATACGTAGTGTAATTTTCCGACAAAGGATGGTCAATTGACCGCCTTAAAGATATGTAGCTTCGCCCCTGCCATCAAAGAGACACTCCATTAAGCAAGCTGAATCAGCATTTGGCTGTAAAGTGAGCATATTTTGGGTCTTTCCGCCGCTGCATACTTATACAGCACTCAACTGAGTTTAAAAGCTACCACTACCTCCCGTCCATTTTTAAGTGTCGTTTAAAGTTTTGTAATACAGCCTTTTGCAGAAATGCAGGGTAAGGATGCGTACATAGACCCTTGTGGTCCAGTCCTTCCCCGGACCCCGCGCATAGCGGAAGCTTAGTGCACCGGGCTGCCCTTTTTAAAGTTTTGTAATACTCGTTAAGAAAACTATCTAATATCATTAATTATAAGAGTTATTTGACTAAGTTACCCTTTATCAGGGGCGAATATACATAACCCTCGTCGAAAAATTACATTGTATATATAGGTTAAATATTAGATTTTAATGATATATAAAATATATTGAACACCCTCTATCAATTTTTTTACTTATTTCAAGTTTGAACACCCTAAATGAAATTTCTGACTTCGCTACTGCTCTTTATATCTCTTCAAATTACCTTAATCTTTTCTCCGACATTTTAGATCATTTACTGGAGTAATAGTAGATTTGGGAGGTAGTACTATTCTTTTCCCCCAAAAAAAAAAAAACGCACAAAAGAATAACAATTACAGTTCTGAGTTCAAAGACAACTGATTCAATCAAAATGCAACCTTAAATCCCACCAAGAATAAAGTTTTTTTTTTCCAAAAAAAGATGGAATTTTTCCTTTAATTAAACAATTGTGAGAGTAAGATGAAGAGGTTGTTTGTTAACTTAACGAAAACACACATGGTAGTAGTAATTAATTAATATCTGACAGTACAATTTCAGATTCTAAACTCTACCCAAGTTGAGTTTGTTTATGGGAATCCACAGACACAAGAACTAATTGAACAACACACATCACTAATAAAGATAGAAGAAAACGGAAATTTTTTACCTTTGATTAGCAATAGTAGTACTTGTATGAGCTTTATTGAATCCCGAAAATGGAGCTTCTCCTGGATGATGGCGTATTGCAAATTTCGGAGGGGATCTAATATATATATATAAAAGTATATAAGTATTATATATCTGAAACTGGTAAAATTAATTAAAGTGTGCTCAAACTAATTGGAATACAAGTATTATAATAATGAATCATTGTCGGCATTGTTTATATCAGACCGTTCATATAAATACAATGACGGCATTTCATCTTCTTGGTCGTTGTGCCATCATATCTTTCATGGGTTTCTGAAGTAGTTGGATAATATGGCTATTTATTTTCAAATTGTTTTTACTCCTCCCGTCTATTTTGGCCTCTCTCTTTTTTTGGGTCTAAAATAAGTAATTTTTCAGATTTTGAGAATAAATTAATTATTTTTTTAATATTATTTTTAGAGTAAATAATATTAGAATATTTGTTAGAAGCATTTATGGGAGATAGTGAAATTAATATAGTCTATTTTATTATTAATTAATATTAAAAGATAAATTTTTTAATTTATATAAAAACGACTGAAAAATTACTTATTTTAAATCGAAAGCCATTACTTAAGACAAGACTTTAGACAGCCGGAGAGAGTGGAAAGCAAAAGAAATAAAATAAGAGGCCAACATAGCCACGAATACTAGTGGCCTAGTTTTCAATGGATATTAACGGTGTGTTTGGTTCCACGAAAAATGTTTGTCTGAAAAATTAGTGATGGTCTAACTTATTGATTGGAGTCTGGTAAGAACATACAAAATATTGTCTTCAAGACATTTATATAATCTAAACAAATACTGTAGGTGTCACAGGTTGGGTGGGGTTGGGGGTGGGATAATTGCGATGTACTTGACGAATTTAGAGTTTAAACTCTATTGGTTTAATATGAATTGTATTTAGAAATTGAGTGCTGATTTACCAATTGTAATTTTAATACAAATTACGAAATTTTTTGCATCACGTCAAAAAAACTTGGGTTCAGATGAACCTGCCTAATTCTTACCATAGCCATATTTAGGATTTCTATTCTCAATCACTGACTTCATGAAAATCTGGCACTAACCAGCAGCTATAGACTGTGACACTGGAGATTATTTAATCGAGATGGTCAATCATGGGTTGGCGCATTCTTTTCTTTTCTAATTTTTTCTATTATGAGAAATTACTAACCTGCATCTTTCCTTTGTTTCAAATGTGAATGTTTTTCTATTCTATAACCAAAAAACCCTCGAGGAACAATGGCGCAAGATTCGAAACTCGACAAATAACGGTGAGACTTCCGAGCTTCGAACTCTTGGCACTATGTGCTACACTCTTACCAATAGACCTAACTATTATGTGTTACACTCTTACTACTAGACCAAAGCCTTGCGAGCGTATCAAAATTGCTGCGACATATTGCCACCCTTAAATTTCCTTTGCTAAGAGTAGCAACCACACCAACCAAAACCTTCACTTCCCACCAGATACTTCTAGCCAGCACTGTCCCCTGCCCCTTCATCAAATCCTGATCGGGCTTTTCGATAAGAGTTTAAGCAAGAAATAAAAATTAAAGTTAACTCAATATGCTGGGAATAGAATTAGAGGAGAAACAGTCCAAGCAGTTAAGAGTAAAGTATTGAGAGTGTTTTCATTAATACTGAATATTTCTGCTTTAAAATCTGTCTATATCGAATATTGTTTGCCTTAGACTTGCATCTAAAACAGTAAAGCAAACTTTTTGTACAAAATGTGAGATATCAAATTACACAGGTATACCTACCGACAACTACTCAGTATAAATCAAACCCAACTAATATAGAATTTTGATTAAAACAAGTATCGATATAAAATCTGAAGAAACCTTACGAGGCTGTCCAGAAAAGGGAAGGTGGATACAAAGCTTGAAGGGAACTCAAACTTCTGCATGCAACCAAAATTATATGCAGGAACAACTGTGCAGTCAAGTTGCATATTACCAGCTGATGCCCAAATCATCAACAAACAATAATTAATTGTTGGAACTTGCTTTTCATGCTCGGTCCCTTCGTGCAATTAATGAACATTTGTTACCATCTGTTTGTCATTGTCTTCCTTTCTTTGCTGGTAGACTGATTTTCGTTGACTCGCTTCATTTCTGTGGGAGTTATAATGTTCAGAAAATGCCGTAACAACAAATGAATTACTTCTAAACAAATGGAGATTCACACTTTAAGTTGCTACTTGATGTCGCTCTTTATAGTTATTTAATGGGTTGCATATCTTGTGTTCTCTCAGTCAATTATTGCAAGATAGACATATAGAAGGAGGAAAGGCAGATGTATCCTAGATTTGAACATAGACAACAAGAGCAGAGGTCATAGGAAGTTCACCAACAACCTAAATAATGCTACGATGCTTGCTACCAACTTTTCTTCTTCCAAAGCAAAACCAGCAAGTTCATCCAAAATCAAAACATGCAAGAAGTGTGTAGTTAAGAAAGAAAGCATACATCATTGCACAACAGCTGGTATAATACCATAAAAATAGCTGTTTAGCCTCCAGAGCCCTAGCAGAGGTGTACCTAGGGTAAGGGGTGTGGGTTCATGTGAACCCATGCTCCTCTCCCTAAACACATGTATAATAATATTATATTTCTTTAAAATACTTAAATATATGTGTGCACCCATGTTCAAAGACTTTTATGGTGCAATAATTATTGGGTGCATCTCTACAAGTGAAATTAGCGGTTCAAATCTCACTCCTGGCGGTCTTTTATTCGGCACGGAGTATTGATATATATGTGAAGCTTACTAAAATTTCAAAAATAATATAATTTTTAACCTATAATTTTAAAATTGTAGTGGGTTCAAGGTAAGAAACTAAAGTTAAACCCGTCAAATATAAATTCTAGATCCACCTCTTCACAATAGGTCTCCTAAAATTCTGGATCCGCCTATGAGCCCTTGCCCCATAATGTTTCAAAGGTGTCCTAGACATATTGTAATTCATGCTATACTTTTAAGTTTTAAGCCATAATTAAGCAAATATTGAAAGAACCCATCACTTAGTTCACATCTTCTGTCTCTTTCCTATATATGGCAAGCCGCAGTTTATGTCCCAATGTAACATCAAATTCCTGGTGGACTTCCAAAACACAAGTCATTGTATTTGACATTTTCCATTTTTACATTCCCTCGGGAGAAAGCTGCTGCATAATATTTTAAAAAAAGGAAAGAAAAAGTCCCATCAAAAGAACAGTTACCTTGAATCAATACCACATAGAACCAAACAAATATTTTAAATGCTGGATTACAGCAAGAGGGAACACGTATAAGACACGTCAGGTAAACTATGGATAGAAGAAACAAAACCTGATAGACTCTTCGATTGACTTATACCGCAGAATAGCAACAATTTTGCGCTTTCTTTCTCGACTCAAGTCTCCACCACGCTTGATCACGGGCAACTGTTTGATTCCTTTGGCCTCAATTAGCTGCTTTGCAATTGCTAGGTCGGTGTCAGGATAACAAGTTATAAGTCCACATTCTCGCCCACGATAGTTTATCCCTCTTGTGCATATAGAGGAAACAAGACAAGTATTTGCCTGTAGACAGGTTAAAGAAACCAATAAAGCTATTAAAGAGAGAAAAAGAGAATTAATTGAAAAGGAACTTGCATACTGAGAACCAAAATAAACTTATTTATGGTGGCATTTAGTATATATACATACATCTTTAAGTGCCAAATCCCTGTCAGAAGAATCCCCTGAGTTGTTAAACAAACTACGTTTGATATCACCATATGTTAAAATTCCTTCCAGACAATCTTCAGCATTAACCACAATAACAAAATTCTGACGACTATCATGCATGCATTCTAATGCTTCTTTCACAGTTTGGTTTGGAGCGACCTTCAAATAATCATTTGACATAACCTGAGAAACCTGGTCATCGAGGGAAACGGTTTAGAAATTTAAACAGAAGGACCAACATGAAACGATAGTCCAACAGAAAGAAAGAAAGAAAAAAAGTAAAAACTCATGATAGGTAAACTTTGCCACATTGCAGAGGCAGAATGAAAAGATCATACCTTTAGATCTTCCAGAATTAAGCCTTCATCAAGAGATTCATGACTGCTTCGACATCCTATTACAGCTAGTTCCAAGTCATTCCTCTCACCTGTGTGCCTCCAAACATTTCGTTCATTCTTCTCATCATCTGGTGAAAGGACAGAGTATCCTTTTGACACATACTTGGAATCTGATGCCTCCACTTCCTTTGCCTGGATTGTTACAGAAGGCACCCAAATTGCCAGTCCAACAGCACCCTGTTCACATAATTTAAAATGCATGTTAATCCCAGTCATCATTTCCACAAGCACTAAAACTTCACCCAAAATAACATAGGAATAACAAAATATTGCCAGATCAAACAAAGATAACTAAAGTCCACTTGACTAGCCGACTAGATAGTCTGGTATAGTCACTACAGTTTGAAGACAACAGCTGCAGTTAGAGATAAAACCGAGCAACTTAGATGCAACAAGTGATACTTATCTCCCCACCCCCCACCCCCCAAAAAAAGGGATGAATGAAGTGAAGAGCACTCTAATCATCTTTCTCCACCTGTAACATGGACTAAGGTGTAAAATATATAAAACAGATACGGATCGAAGCGTCAGATTCATAGTCACCTAAAATTAGAATCCAAGGGACATGATAAATATATATTGTTATTTGGTATGCTACTTACTATTATGTCTAATGCCTAAAAAGAGCTCCTAAGATGAAACAAAAAATACCACTAGAGAATTTCGTTAGACAATTATTTATAATCTGACAATGGTTTTTTGATAAATTCAAAAAAACTCTCTTTGTTAGATAAGTTACTCCAACAAATTTTACACAAATGGTATTAACAGGATTGGCAGTGACAACATTTGCAGGTGATGAAAGGTCAACTGAACATAAGTGATTTAGTACTAAAAGTGTTTATTCAGAATAAAAGCCCAATTAAACTTTCACTAAAATTAGGCACTTGAAGATAATTTACCTTTTTACAAATTAGATGAGTATATATATAATAGTCTATGTAGCATGTAGTAAAGTTCCACACTGAATAAGTGCACAATGGTAGTTGTAAAGTATGCCTGTAAAAGCATTTATGCCTTAGCCAATTGTCTTCACGCATTCCATCAATTCTCACTTCTCACCCCCAAAATAAATGAAGCTTCATCTCCTATTGAATTATGAATTTACGGTGACCTTCTTTTCTTCCTTTTTTGTTAAAATCCTTTTTGGGGGCTAAGTCCTAGACTGACAAACATCCATCACAGAGAATGCTTCAATTAAGCAGAAGCTACACAATTACCATATACAAAGGTCTTCTAATAATTAACTGAAAAATGTAATTTTTACACGATACCAACTACAGCTTGTGAATCCTCGGGCAGTAAGACTAACCATGAGGGGAAGCAATATTCTATAATCTTTTGTCAACTCAAACAAAAGCAGGACTGAAGTCAAAGGCACCGAACAAACTGACGCCAATGTAGCAGCCATTCCCACCTGCATTTTTTAAATTATGCAATAGAAAGAGTTACTTTCTGAAGTCCAATCATGTCTAGAAAACATTTACTCGTAAGATGTAAAAGTAGACGATCTGACCAAGGCGTACGCCTGCGGCTGAGCAATAGCAGTAGTCCCTGGTATAGCTGAATTGATTAGTTCCCCAGCTGAACCTCCAAATACAGCACCCACAGCAGCACCTATCATTAAACTTGGTGCATACAGACCACCAACAAGACCAGAACCTTTGCATAAAGCAGTGGCCACAACTTTTGCAGCTGCTAGTTGAGCTAGCAACCAGATTCCAGGTGCAGATGCAGTCTTACCAGTATGTAGAATTTCATCAACATTAGTAAAACCCCAATAGAGAATTCCAGGATATCTAAGAGCTATTATTCCAGCTCCCAAACCACCCAAAGCCGGGCAGACAACATCAGAAAGTCCAAACTTCTCCTTGAGGAACTGAAATGCTTTAGAGAACCACGCGACTAATCGAGTGAAAACCACACTTACTGCTCCACACAGCATCCCCAGTATTAGATATAAAGGTAGCTCTGTTAAGGAAGCCGGTTTCATATTCAGGAAGGATACTTTGTTGAATAAAGTGACAATCAAAACTGAGTTTAATCTATGAAAGCATCAAGAAACATTTCGTCCATATAATAGAAGCCCTCTCCCTCCTTTGGACATCCCAAAACAATGTAAAAATTATCTAAGACAGATATGCCTCTATCCATTCTCTTTTTCCAAACTCATCTCACAAAAAGAATCAGCAGACATCTTTACCATTATAGAACGTCTGAGAGACGAAGTTCAGGAAAAAAAAAGTTTATTTCTGAGCAGCATCCTGCTGACCATTCTGGAGAAAGCATGTATGTTAAATCAAAACAATCGCGAATCACATAGAGGTGTTACTAAGAGCTACATAATCCATGCTTGGCAGCAACAGTACAGAAATATGTACCAATTCTAATAGTTAAAAAAATGAGAAATCAGAGAATACTCAGCAAAACAAGTTTGTCACTACCTTTGTTAGTAAAAGCTAGCATATGAATGACCTAAGTTGCTCGGACACGGGTGCGGATCTAGAGGTCGGATCTTTCAAGATGTAAATTTTAAGATTCGGGGATACGGATCCCAGTACAGATACGGGTGTGGGGATCCGGCTAAAAATAATTTAAAAAAATATAAATCTCTCTGATTTATGAGAATTTTTGTGGAATACTTACGTATAGCTTGTAGTATTGATTTCCTTTTTATTCTCAAGTTGCAGATAAGTAAAAGAATGATTTCCTAGCTAAGATATGCTATTTTCTTCAAATTTACCCTAGTTTTAGTTTTGATTTCGGTAATCAAATTGTATCTCGTCTCGAATTTTTCTGTCCGTCGTGGTCAAAGTACCCAAAATTGTTTGACCAGATTCCGTACGGATCCCATACCCACACCCATACTAGTGTCGTGTCGACACGGGTGCGGCACCTAAACTGCCATGTCGGAGCAACTTAGTGAAGGACAATCTGTAAGTACGAACAGACAAAAACAGAGAAATTATCATAGGAGAAACGGCACTAAACGAGCAGAGAGCAGGAAAAGGACCTGGAACCACGTATCGCATGTCAAAATTCACTAATTACAGATATTTCCATTCAATGGAGTAAAGAATGAACTGAATTCGGAAAGAGCAGTAAATCAATTGATAAAAGAGTGCATATGCATAGCAACATTGGTAATTGTAGAGTTGCACACGTAACAATGACAAAAAGAACAGTGTGCAAGCAGCATGAGGTAATGTTTTCCCCACAATAAATTAAACTAGAATCAGATCAAATACCAGCAGCAGATTTCATATCATACGTGGGCACAGTGAAAGCCTGTTTCTCTCCGAGTACAGCATTTGAAACAGTAGACGATATGACAGAAGCCAATATGATCATTGCAGTTGTAAATGGAGGTGAGTTTTCTGCACGAAGTGGTCTTAAAACTGTTTCAATTGCAAAGAAGCAGCCAGCCACTGCTGCATTGAAACCTGCAACACAAAAGAATTAAATCCTGAATATTCATCCAACAGTTGATGAAGGCTCCTGCAAAAGATGCAGAGAGACAGATCTTTCATTCAATCTGGACAAAATTCAAAAGCAAAAAGTTAAGGCTGTCCTTAAACCTTGTAAAGCTAAACTCCCCTCCATGATGAAGCACGCACTCACAAGTGCACTTCTGAAGATAAATACACACATGTATGCATGTGGATCAGATATACACCAACATAATAGGCAGGCGCATTTTGATCACAAAATCCCTGTTTTAAACTGCTTCAATTTTAGGAGGAAACCGAGGAAACAAACTCTTTTAAGAACGAAGAATAAGATGCGACAGCACAAAACTTTTTTTCCTGATCCTCTTAATGCCCCTTGAACATTGGAGACAAATCATAATCCATAAATTATATACACAGACTAGAAAACCTTCCAAACATGATAATTTTGCAATACTCATCTATTCATTAAGACTCTGAATTAAGAAAGAAATGATCACCCACAAAAATTTCCAAACATGAAAACTATGCAACAATCATGTATGTGTAACGACTTTGAGATCAAGCAACAAATGTTGTCAGGTACAGATAATTCTCAATGAGAAGCAACAAACCTGAAGCAATTCCAGCAGCTGCACCAGCAGCGACAAGAGCTATTCTCCTTTCTCGGTTGTTTTCCATCATCACAGAGCACCCATAGGCACAAGATTTTCCTATATCTACACTAGGGCCCTCAGGACCTAAAGAACAACCAGTTCCCAAAGTCACAGCTGCCTGAATTGCCTTCACAGTAGGGAATATTCCAGCTAATAAATCCACTCCTTGTCCCGGTGAAGAACTGGATTGAGTTATTTGGTCCAATATTTCAAGCAGACCATGCAGCATGCCCACAATGACTCCACCAAGGACTGGTATTAGAAGTATCCGATGCCAAGTGTCAGCTAGCCTTTGCAAGCGAAGCCAAGCAGCTCCCTCGTTAGGAGTACCAGCCCAAGCCCACTCATGTACTACATGTACCTAAACAGATCTCCTCATTGTCATACAATGTCTGGGATGCAATACGGTTCAAACTACTGATCTATCATCAAAACAGAGTCACAAATACAGTTTAAGAAAAATATCCAAATTCTTTCCTTTATTTGACATTACAAGCCACAATATTATAATATTGGTCCTCTGTATCCCCAGTTCCCCAAAAACAAAGCAACTCATGTCGTGAAAAATGTGTCAGCTCATTATCTTAAGCCTCTACTTCTGAAAACTTCAACCCACAGAAAAAATAGATGAACAAACATAAACAAGATAAGTGCTTTGAGATTCAACATGCAGATTTCATGGCACGGCAGCTCAGTATCTGCCGTTTTCCTTCCAGTAACAACAACTATCTGAAGCTAACTTTATAAAAACTCCCCACTCAGTTTCTTATTTGTAAAAGCTATCAGGAACAAAAAAAAGAAAAAAAAGATAATCACCAATATCAGAAAAGCGGCAGAACAAAATAAATGACATGTCTATAATTCCTGACAGAAGTTCAGACAGCAATAAATCATAAAGCTCTAGCCTTTTTCACAGTTGGTGGAACATAACCTATGAACCATTCAATCAACAATGCCTCAACCACAAACTAGTCAGGATCAGCTACTTAAATCCTCTATATCCAATTCCACTCTATTCCAACTCATTTTATTTCATTACCTGCAACGTATTTGTCTTTTAAGCTAATTTAGGGGTTCTATTAGCATGAATTCAAAACTAAACCATCCAGTAATACTCTCTTTGTCCCAATATATGTGGCACAATTTCCTTTTTAGACCGTACCAAACAAAAGATGACATCTTTCTATATTTAGAAACAATTTAACTTTAACTTCTCAGTTTGAGGCCACAAGTTTCAACATACTTTCTTTCTTTCTTAAACTCCATGACAAGTCAAACAACATCACATAAATTGGGAGGGAGGGAGTATTACTATCTACATTGCAATGAAAACTAGTAAGAATCCTGACGACTAACCCCACGATTGAAAGCCGCAACACAAAGTCCAATAGCGAGGCCAAGGAGACATCCAACTAGCAGCAATGCCCACTCCGGCGGAGCACTATCACCGAGAATTTCATCAGGGCTGACGTTACCAGAACCGCTAGTAGAAGCAACACCGTGATCCCTATCAGAACGCTTTAAACTCGACGATCGTCTATTCGAAAATCCTCGATCCAAACGCTTTAATAGATCCGTAATGCCTTTACTACTACCAGTCTTATGCGGTAACTGACCTTCTAAATCTCCGTCCGACGCCGATGAATTCGAACGTAACAGGACATTGTGATCGCCGCTATATTCGCCTACCGACATCTCTCACGCGCCTTTACCACAATGTCATTTTCGTAAAATAGAGCATACGAATTGTGTAGATTCGGTAAATGATTGCTCTAGAAAGTTCGCTGGAGATTCGAGGAGGATTTAGGAGTATTTGAGGTACCGGAGGCCGGAATCGGAGAGCCGAAGGTGGATAATGTGGAGAAAATCGCCACTTGTTGGCGTCGGTGAAGGCTGAGCTTAGCGGCTTACAACGGACAGTGGTCGGTGAATGGTCCAAGCTCGAATTAAAGATTCATATTTCAACTTTATTTTCTGTGTTTTTTATTACTCCCTCCGCTTCACAAGAACAGCACCCAATTTGCTTTTAGCGCATCTATTAATAAAATATTAAATTTTATATAAAAATATCTACTATAATGTGAGGAGTAAAAAAGTTTTTTAGGAATAAGTATATAAAAGTTATTTTGTAAAAATAAATTGAATTTTTTCTTGATTATATGACTTAGACACTTATTTTGAACCAAAATAAAAAAGGAAATTGGTCACTTATTATGAACCAGAGAGAATAGTAAAAATTCATACTTTCTTAACTTATTAATGCAATGTTATCTTATTTTGTTCTTGTAAAATAAATGACAAATAGTATATTAATCGTTCTCTACTTTTATAAATATGTATAGACATCAAGAGAATAGGGGGGATAGTTCAGTTGGGAGAGCGCTTGACTGAAGATCTGAAGGTCACGTGTTCGATCCACGTTCACCGCACAAACTAACAAGTTTTTACTTATTTGTTGTTGTTATTTTCTTTTTGGCATCTTTTGTTGTTACATAACTTTTTTTTTATTTCTTTTCTGATATTATTATCTCTCCTGTTGAGTCGAGAGTCTGCCGGAAACAGTCTCCCTACCTTTTTCGGAATAGGTGTAAGGTCTGCGTACACTCTACTCTCCCCAGACCCCGCTAATAAAATTTTACTGGGTATGTTGTTGTTGTTATAAATGACAAGAGAATGTTAATTGGGACTTGTCTGCAAAATTTCACGTCATTCCGGGTTGAATTAATAGGTTTCGGCACAAGTTTAGATATTTGAAGACTTAAAGGTTCATAAGTTCGATTTATGGTATGATTCGTCGTTCCGGTGTTATTTTATGTGATTCGAGACCTCGAGCGAGTCTGTGTTAAGTTATATGGCTTGTTTGTGTGTTTAGACGAAGTCCCGGGGGCCGATTATGGATATGTTGAATTTTAGTAGTCCAATATTTAATTGCGTATATATGTATTGGTTTTATAACTACACTATAAAACTTACTTATAGGCTTTCTTGTGTCACGTAATACCTTAGTAACACTTCTCCAATTCAATCATAAATAATTTCTTCATTTCTCCTACTCTCATATAGATCGCTTATGATTTATCTTAAATCAACCATGTATTATTTATGATCTCATGTTGATCGTTTATTACTTATTATTAGAATCATATTTTTATAGAGTGAGAGATACATGTGAAATCATAAATCGCTTATGTGTTATCTAGAAATCGTCCATGTATTACTTATAATCTCCTGAGTGATCTCCAGTTGATCGTTTATTAGTTATTGCCATGGTTACTTTTTATAAAGAGGGAGTTCCTGGTAAAATCATAGATCGTCTATGTGTTATCTAAAAATCGTTCATATATTTTTATGATTGCTTAAGTGATCTCTGATTGATCACTTATTAGTTATTACCAATATTATTTTTTATAAAATAGGAGATCGTGGTAAAATAATAAATTGTCTAGTGTTATCTAAAGATCGTCCATGTATCATTTATGATCTCCTAAACATTCTTTGTTAGACTCTTATTAGATCATGATTAAATCATAGATCGCTGATGTGTTACTAGAAGTCGCTCATGTATTATTTATTATCGTCTAAGTGATTTACGATCGATCACGCATTATTATTATAAGAATTATTTTTAATAAAACGGGAGATCTTGGTGAAATCATAGATCACTTATATGTTGTTTGGAAATTATACATGTTTTATTTATGATGGCCTAGGTGATCTCTGGTTGATCGCTTATTAGTCATTAGCAAGATCATTACTTGTAAGGTTGGAGATCTTAGTGAAATCATAGATCACCGATGTGTTATTTATAAATCACCTATGTATTATTTGTGATCGCCTAGGTGGTCTCTGATTGATCGCTTGTTAATTATTATTAGAATCGATCTTTTAAAAGTAGAGATCCTGGTAAAATCATACATCACATGTGTATTATTTATGATCGCCTAAGTAATCTTCAGTCAACCGCTTATTAGGTATTATCATGACCATTTTTTATATAGTGGGAATTCATCATTAATTAGACTATAATAATGATGATATGAATTAAGCTAAATGAAAGGCACGAGGATTCATATTGCCGACTTTAACTTCCTTAAGATCGAGGCAGAGTTGTTATTGTTGCTTTATATAGCGGGACATCTTGGTGAAATCATAGATCGCTTGTGTATTATCTTGAAATCATCAATGTATTACTTATGAAAAGTGATATCTTCTTCATTGCGTATTGATTATTACTGGAATAACCTTTTTGTAAAGTCGGTGGTCCTCGTAACATTACATATAGCCTCTGATTTATCTAAAATCACAGTCTAAGTGACCTCTGATTGATTGCTTATTAGTTATTGCCAATATCAATTTTTGTAAGTGGAAGATCATGGCGAAATCATAGATTTCCTATGTGTTATCTAAAATTTGCCTATACATTATTTGTTCACCTAAGTGATATCAGGATGACCGTTTATCAGTTATTACTATGATCATCTTTTTATATAATGAAAGTTCTTCGTGAAATCATAGATCGTACATGTGTTATCTAGAAATTGTCCATGTATTAGTTACGATCGCCTAAGTGATCTCCGGTAGATTGTTGTAAAGTGGGAGCTCGTGATAAAAATATAGATCGCCTATATGTTATCTAGAAATTACTCATGTATTATTTATGTTCACCTAAGTGTTCTCCGGTTGATCACTTAGTAGTTATTACCATAATTGTATTTTTATAAAATGAAAGATCATAGTGAAAATCATAGATTGCCGATGTGTTATTTAGAAATCGTCCATGTATTATTTATGATCGCCTAAGTGATCTCAAGTTGATCTCTTCTTAGTTATTATGATGATTATTTTTTACAAAGTGAGAGATCCCGGTGAAAGCATAGATAACTTATATAATATCTTGAATTGCCATGTGTTGTTTATGATAGCTGAAGTGATCTCTGGTTGATCAATTAATAGCTATTACCAATATCTCTTTTTTAAAGTGAGAGATCCTAGTAATATCATAAATCGCCAAAGTGATCTCTTGTTCATCGCTTATTAGTTATTATCAATGACCATTTCTTAGACTTGGGAGATCCCAGGGAAATCATAGATTACCCTATTTGCTATATAGGAATCCCTCACGTATTATTTATGATCTCCGGTTAATCACTTATTATTCATTAATTGAGTCATCTTTTTAATAAAGTGAAAGATTAGTGAAATCATAGATCGCCTATGTGTTATTAGAAATTGCTATGTACTTTATGATTGTCTAAGTGATCTCCAATTGGTCGCTTATTAGTTATTATCGGGATCATTTTTTATAAAGTGGGATATCTTGTTGAAATCATAAATCACCTATGTGTTATATAGAACCACCTATGTATTATTATAATCGCGTAAGTTAATCCCTGATTAATTATTTATTTGTTATTACTATGATCAAATTAACAAAGCAGGAGATCCTAGTGAAATCATAGATCGTGCATGTGCTATATAGGAACACCTAATGTATTATTTAATAGACGCTTAAGTGATCTCGGTTGATCACTTATTAGTTATTACCAGGATCATTATTTTATAAAGTGAAAGACTCAGTGAAGTCATATATTGCCTATGAGTTATCTACTAATCGCCATGTACTTTATGATTGCGAAGGTGATCTTCAGTTTATCATTCATTAGTTATTATAATGATCCTTTTTTCTTATGAAGTAAGAGATCCTATTGAAATCATAATCACCTATGTGTTATCTACAACCACATATGTAATATATAATCGCCTAAGTGATCTCTGGTTAATCGCTTATTAGTTATTATCAGGATAAATTTTACAAAGTAGGAGATCCAAGGGAAGTCATATATCGCATATGTGTTATCTAGGAATTTCTCATGTATTATTTATAATCGCCTAAGTGATCTCCAGTTGATCGCTTATTAGTTATTACAAGGATCGTTTTTATAAAGTGAAAGATCTGATAAAGTCATAGATCGCCTATATGTTATCTAGAAATCTCCATATATTTTATGATCACCGATCACGCCCAACTCTAGTCCTAAAAAGGATAAGCGGTCGCTACAAATATAATCCGGTCTAAAAGTTCGGAGTCGAATCTCACAGAGAACTGCAGTTTCTCTAAGAAGACAAGCTCGAACAATTCCTAAGTTATAAATATTAAGATTCTTATAATTAACTAACTGACTAACTAAAGCAATAAATTAACAACTAAAGATACTTAGGGTTGGAGACTAATTATATTAAGGAAGTCTAGAGTTATGATTTTCCAAATGTTGGAATCATTCTCGCTACGTTCCCTACAATTTCGCCTATTTATTCTCTATTGATCGTAAGCACTTTAAGTGTCGTAATTCTCTCTCGAGAAACTAAAACAATTTACTAGACATATTCTCTCGAATTGGCTTTATCTAACCGCTCATTATGACCACGTCAAAGCTTTGTTATCTAAACCTACCTTTAAACCCACTGTATTCATTTCTCACATACGTTAGGAGCGACGTTGTTCAACAACCACCTAAATATGTATCCTTTCTCAAGCAACACATAATAAATAGGCACAGTCAATCAATGGTCATTCAATCAACTGAAACAAGCACGTAGTTGAGCAAATAGTCAAATTCAAAGGCTAAATTATATTAAAACATAACAAGAATTCATCCTACAAGAGGTTCCATCAAAATCCTAGATAACAAATTAGCTATTCATAATAGTATGTATAACTACATTACTAGAATTCATAACCAACAATGGAAATAGGAAGCATGACGTGAAAAACTCGTAGAAGAATTCTCCGCCTTGCTCCTAGTGTGTTCTTGCCTCCTTAGGTCGAATCCCCGGTCTCCTTAGCCTCCTTAGGTCTAAATTATGTCAAAAGTCCTAAAAATATCGTTTTCCATGTATATATACCAAGTAGGGTCGTGACCAAACAATTATACCTTCTCCTACGCGAAAAAGACACTTTTCCCGGACAGAACGTGCGCGGTCGCGCATTAACCGCACACTTTGGCCAGTTTATGCCTGACATGCGCGGTCAGTGCGCAACCTCGCACTTGCCGCGCACTTTTCACCCTGTTTTGTTGAGAATTTGAAAAAAACGTAAAACATGAAAGTTTGTATCTCTTGAATTAGCTTTCCAACCATATATTGTGGAGCTCAAATGGAGTTCTGAGCGAAACGTTATGTGCATTTTACTAGACAGTGCGCAATATGCCTACTCGATTCTTAGTTTCGTTGCTCTATCATCTGTCACAATCCCGACTTAATTCCTTGGGCTTTTACTCAGACTTCAAAGCTCCAAATTACTTGAATTCATTCCATAACATCTACATAGTTCGGAATCACTCCTACAAGGCATAAAACACACAATTAGTGCAAAACACTAGCGATTAAAGCTCAAATTCAACTGAAGTGCGGTGAATTTGAATGTAATAATCGACTAAAATACGTAATTATAGCATATCATTAATCACCCAAGTGATCACTCATTAATTATATCATGATCATCTTTTTATAAAATGGTAGAGCTAGGTGAAATCATAGTTCGTCGATGCGTTATCTAGAAATCGCCATGTATACCGCCTATGCGATCTCCAATTGATTGCTTATTAATTATTATCAATATGATTATTTTATAAAGTGAAAGATCCTGGTGAAATCATAAATCACTCATGTGTTATTTAGAAGTCGTGCATGTATATTTAGTATCGCCTAAGTGATCTCTGGTTCATCATTTATTATTTATTGCCAAGACAATTTATTATAGAGTGGGAGATCCTCGTGAAATCATAGATCACATATGTGTTATATAAAAATTACTCATTTATTATTTTATTATTAATAACAATATATATAATTCTAACAATATAAATCTCGCATAACTATTATGTGAATTAAATATCTATTACCGGTATAGCCATCAACTAAACGAGTAAAAGTTATAAAAATTTAGCACCCATCATTCATTAAAAATACGAAATTCTTAAATAATTTCTTGTCTGTGAAAAAATAATCATATATGGTCGATATTTTTGATAGTACAACAATATCTTGCGGTCCGTCTCTTTGACACTATTATAATAAGGGTGATCAAACTGAAACGAAAAACTGCACCAAATTAAAAAATCAAATAAATTAATTAAAAAATTTGACTAGGTCTGGTTTGACTTGATTTGATATTGAGTAAAAGTATCCGAATAAAACCGACATATATATTTTTTTTTTAAAATATAAAAATATTTGGGATCCTGTCATGTGTTAATCTTGAAAGCGTATATTAACGAGAAATTATTGTTAGACGACTAAGAAAATAACTATCATGTGTTACTAAAAATAATTTTCAATTAAAATATTTTAATAGATCATATGTTTGTCAATTTTTCAGGATTTACTAAATATTTATTCACTTATCAAAACTATATCTATAACTTTAATAAAATAAGATTGAAATAATATTCATATAACAATTAAAATCCGAAAATCTAAAAAACTTGACAAAACCGCATCATTAAGAGCGAATATAGTTAGTTTAATTTAGTTTTGATAAAAACAGAATCGACTCGGTGGATGTACACTCATATAATAATTATAATAATATCGACCCTCTCTTTTTCACATTTAAGGCATAAAATTGGAATCCTCCTCTGGCTCTGCTTTCAATAGTCCAATCTAAAATATCCAGCACACAGTTTCAATCAGAGTGTAAACAATTTCTTTAATCTTTTGACAATCGATTTTGTCACTTGGTATGATTGTGTCCTGGATCTAATCTCTACCTAGTTGATTTCTTTGACCCGATCAAAAATTGCAAAAAAAAATCAAAAAAAACAAAAACAAAAAACAAACAAACAATCAAAGAAAATCATAAACCCTAATGGATTTAATCAGTTTCTATCTTAATTTTGGTATGGGAATTGCAAGGAGGAGTACAATTTGATGATGATGAAATGGATCTGAAACCCTAAACAATAACGATTGAAGCTTTGCAACTCAGAGAAACCCATTTGCTTCATTTCCCTGAAAGGTAACACTGCTGCTGCTGCTAAATTCTTGATTGCCACTTAACAGATCTGTAAAGATTGCGATCTTTGACCTTATTGACTATTTAGTTTTAGTTGGATTTTTCGATGACCTATGAATTTGGAACAAATAAGGAAATATACTTGTTAGCTTTCTGAAAAAAGGGGTTAATAGACACAAGAATTGTTGTTTAGCTTGTGTTTGGTTAAAGAGCTGAGCCCCTTATAAGTACAACTTGAATTGGTGAAGAAGAACTGAAACCTTGAGAAATATTTACATTTTAAAGGTAAAAAGATCCAATTTTTGAAAAAATGCACGCCAGGCATCGGAGTCCGGTAGCTGGGTATAAGTCTAGTAGTTCAATGGGGATGGGTGGTGTGGCTACTGCCTCGCGGGTTTCACCTGAAGGAACAGCGAGAGGTCGTGGATTGCACAACTTGGAGTACAGAAACTATAATCGAGGTGGATTTGGGCGTGGTCAAACGAAGCAGTTTGGGTTTCAGCAGCCTTCGCATGGAAATGACCTTTTCATGGAAGCTGGACGGTTAGCAGCTGAGTACCTGGTTTCCAAAGGGCTGCTGCCACCGAACGCTCTTTCAGGAAAATTGTCAAATGGTAACTTAAAGAGCCCGGTTGGGAATTTTCAGGGGTTTAAACGACAAGATGTTGATGAAGGTCGGACATCAGCGCTTTCACGTTTCGAGAGTGCTGTAGGTGATAGGAGAATGTTTCCTGATGAACAAAACTCGGTGGGTTCAAGAAATTATATGAGAGGAAGGAGAAGAAATGAATCCTTTAGAAATTACAGCTCCGATATCAACCAAGAATTGCAAAGAAGTGGGTCGTCCGTTAGAGCCAGGGCCTACACTGATATGAATGGTCAAGATGTCGCTTTCCCACGTGATAGAGATGAACAGCAAGTGGCTAAAGATAATAATGAGATGTTACCTAGTTCCCTTCTTCCAGGTAAAACAAATCCAGCTATAGAAAGTACAGAGGAGTCAACGGGTGGTGATTCAAAACCTGCCTCGGGAGATTCTGGTAAAGAGACAAGTCCCATCAACACTGGAAATGATCTCGCATCAGAGGTTCAACCTGAACCAAACGAGAAAACCGATGACATTGAAATGTCCGAGAAAGAAGCTGATCCGGTTAATCTTCCCAATAGTACTGACGGTTTGGAGAAAACAGCTGGCAACGAGGATTTAGAAGTAAAGTTGTCCAGCGAAGAACATGACCAGACAAGCATAACTGCTAATGATTTACTTAGCTTATGTAGGTTTGGAAACGTTCCCACAAGAACACGTTCTTCATTGGCAAACAGAGATTTGAAGGTTTGTCATGATTCTGTTACTGTAGATGAGAATGCTACTGTAGATGAGAATGCTCGTGAGAGCGGGCTCCTTAAGGAAACTGAAGTGGATTCCCAAGACATCCCTGTGGATGCGAAAAGCCTCAATTCTGATAAATTGAAAGCGCCGTCCACGGAGGAAGAATCATGTCTTACTTATGCCATTAAGCAGTTGAACGAGACAAGTTCCTCATCCTTTCGTGAAAGTACGTTAATGAAGGAGGAAGAGAAATTAGAGGGGCTAACTGAAATTGAAAAGGGCAGTTCTATAACCACGGGAAGAGGCGAGAAAAGAGAGTTGGATGACGATGACAATTGTAAGGGGGAAACTAAGAGACCTAGAGAATTGGCTTCATTAAAAAGTGCTTTCTCGGATGACTTTCTATACTGTTCTAATTCAGTGGAAAAACAGCTGACTTCACAGGAACCAAGGACATCACATGGAGAGCCAGTAATGTTTCTGTCTGAGGAGAAGAGATTGGTAGACATCTCTATGGTACCCGAGGGTGATGTGAGGCTAGGCAGTGACTTCACGGAAAAGCAACTTTTGCCGGCTTCCTTTAAGACTTTTGATCTCAATCTTATGGAAACTTCTGATGTGAATGAACATCATGATGCCAATCCTGTTCATATCTTCCCTGTGATTGCTGAAGGTGTAAAACAAGAAGCACCGGTTGATATGCATCTGACCATGAGTAGTAACTCTAATACAAGTAAATATGCTAAATCTGGCTTTGATGGGAGAGACGTTGAGGTGATTGATTTGGAAAATGATTCCGAACAAGAAGAGAAGGCTTTCAGTAACCCAGAGAGAAGGTTAGTGTACACCTCCAATTTACTTATCCTTTTTTTTCAAAAAAAACTTTTTCTTTTGCTCAGTTTCATTTATTGAATTAGTTATTGATTCCATCTTCATGTTGATTTAACTGCTTTTGTTATTATCATTTTGACAAAAAATTCCCATAAGATGGTTGTTGCCTTTTACACAGGTCTGAAGTTGTATTCACTGGAACAGACGGTTTCTCTAATAATGCACATAGTACCAACAATATACCCAATGCTCAGGACGGTTATGGACTTATGATTTCGGAATTACTTGGGAATGATATAGCAAACTGTTCTTCTCTACCAGAAGATATGAATTCTTTGCACAATGATATGGGCCTCCATAATGGAGAGGTACTAATGCCATAGTTTTCATAGTGAATTTTTCGCACTGATATTTGTACAATTTTTCCAATTTACGATTAGTTTTCTCTGCTTTACTTACAAGTGAAAGTGCAAAACCTCCTGTTGAGTGCTTATGAAAACGCCTTGTTGTATATTTTCTTAATCGCTTTTCTTTTTCCTTCAGGGCATGCTTGGTGACGATGATTCGATATATATGTCCTTGGGAGAAATTCCGATAAGTATGCTAAAGATCTCTTAGCAACACTTTTTGAATCTGAACTTTGTATTGAGCTGTGTGTTTGCGTGCACCTGTCCATGGTTCTGCCATGATCCTTACCTTTATCGTACATTCATTGATGTTTTCGCTATTCATTTTTTTCTGATTACGCGTATTATAAAACCATGTTCCTTTCAGCCCCCAGGGCTTTGGTCTAATGGTAAGAGCACAATGCGTGATGTGCGGGTTAGGCGCGCGTCACGGGTTCAAATCCTAGCCATAGATTAAAGCCTGGTGTTTAAGTGGAGAAGGGTAGAGGGGTAGCCCCATTATCCACCGAGTTTAGAACCGTGCGCCATTGGCCATCGGGGATTTCTTGGATATAAAAAAAAAGAAAAATAAATAATAAAACCATGTTCCTTTGGTAAGGATAGTCCATTAGATTTGTTTCATTTGTTGATTAAGTGGCTTGCTCTACTTATGAGGACTATGTTCTTTCAAAATTAGAAGAAACAAAACTCTATTGTAGTTTTCTTAGTCAGCAGATTAAAGTTCATCTATATGGCCATAAGCATGTACAAAAATGTCTGTTCTTTTCTGCTCCTCTTTTGATGGATGAGAATTATGTATCTGTGGTCTTCTTTCGTCTCTAAGTATGCTGAATGTATTTTCTGTAGGCTTTCTGACGGGCTGGGAGCAGCCGACACAAGAATTCGGGAAGCCATTTTAAGGTGCTATTACCCAGGTTTTCTTGAGATGTATTATCACAAAGTTTTCTGTATGCTAAGCCTAATGTCAGTTGTCAAATACTAGCTCTTTAGTAGTGCAACTTTTGTAACATTGTATGCCTTCGGCAAGATCTTGCTTGTTTCTAGCATATGGAGTATTCCCTTCGCCCTTCCTCTCCTTGTTGTTGGAAGTTAGGCAACAATGTGGTTTTCTTTTACTCATTTGCTGTTTCACCTCTTGTTTGAATTGGAAATTTTTTCTACTTTGTTCAAATCTTAGTGGTCAACTACTTCCTTTATTGCTCTGCTGTCTATACATTTGCTTCCAAAAAAAAAATACATGTCATCAGAGGGATTGAAAAGCTATACTGGAAGATTTATAGTAGTGTTTGGCATACAATTAACTTGGTTCAGTTGATGGAAATTTTTGGGGGTCCAAATTGAAGCCCGACTTAGTCTGACAAAATTCTATCAGTTGTTGTGATTCAGTTGTATTTAGTTTTAACCAAAATAAAAACAATCACTTTGCTCCTGAAACCTGTTGGTTGTTAAAGCAGATTCAACAAAAAAGGCTCTGGACATTGCATCATAACCTGTGCCCAGGGACGGAGCTGAGACTGAGGTGTAGGTTCGGTTGAACTCAGTAACATTGGTCCAAATTCTGTATTTGTTAAGAGCTTAAAATCTTGGCTCTGGCTCCGCCTCTGTTGGCTGTGCCACGCCTTTCTTTTCTTTACTTTGACCTCTTGTGATTTACTTTATACTTCTTGACAAATGTAACCTCTAGTCATGGAAATTAGGTTAAACTAGAATGGTTTAGGTCATGGTGGTGTATGTACATGCGGACATCATCACAACAATAACAACAACGACGACCCAGTAAAATCCCACAAAGTGGGGTCTAGGGAGGGTAGTGTATACGCAGACCTTACCCCTATCCCGATGGGGCAGAGAGGTTGTTTCCAATAAACCCTCGCTCTGGCATGCATACATCATCACGTACTCTTTAAAACATTTTATCCCGTTGACTGCATCGTGGGAAATTGCATTACTTGCTTGTTTTGGACTGAGTGAATCTTTGGGATTTGACTGGTCATTGAATAACATAGATCTTTGAATCCCCCTCTAATCTTTCTTTTCTTCTCTTGATTTCCAGTTGCAGCCTCTTATTGGATTGCCTTCTTATGGAGTTGAAGTTCTCTTTGATTGTTAAACTTGTAATGATTTCATAATAAGTAGCTCATACAATCAGAGTTAAATATCAGAGTTAGTTCGCTTGGAGCAGGGCTCGGACCTGTGACTTAAAACATTCTACATGGAACTTGTAGTATCAAATTCCATTCTGAAGCCAATGTAAAGTTCTCAAAATCCTATCTAGAAATGAGCCAAAAGTCTAACATGAGTGTTGGATGAATCAAAGTTACATTTTACCTTATGATTATACCTTGGTGACAAAGGGTGAAAGCTAATGAAATGAGAAATGTGGCAAATGCAACACTTTCACCAAGTAGGAAGAGTAAAGACAGATGAAAGCAAGAGTTTCAGCGTCTTACTTTGCTAGTTTCATTTTCAATTGCTCTGGGCAACACTTCAAGTTTAACAAGTATTACCCTTCGCTTGCCTCATGGACAACACTTCTAATTTTTTATCTTGAAATTTTGCCCATAGGGCAAGCGGGGCCCAGAAACTAAAGACCACCCCAAAAGTGTCATATTTCTGCAAAAGTTGGGATTATTTGCATTGAATGGCCTGGTTTGAGGTCACTCTTTAAATTTTATTGTTGTTAGCTCAACAACAATTACATCTCAGTCCCAAACAAGTTGGAGTCGGCAATAAGAATTCTAACAACTTTATTTAAGTTCAATTCATATCATCATTAGTTCAGTCGAATGAAACAAAATTTTAATAGTGGCCTTTTACAAAATTTAAATAATGGTCTTAAAAAAGGCCACTTGTGCAAATGTCCCGGAAAATCGAAAGGAAGAAGGAAACATTTTCTTAACTCGCAAATGTTTGATAGCCTATCAATTTACTCGATTGAGAATCTATCATATTTCAGATTCAAACTTCAACGGAGGTGAAACTATTAGCTTATTTCTTTCTATTTATTCAAGTCATGGTGCTTAAAGTTACCTGGCTGGTGAAATAACAAGTATTCGTGGACTTAATTGAGGTATACACAAACTAGCTCGGACGATTATTAAAACAAAAAGATTCCATCAATAATTGAACACTCCAAGATTTGACATCCTATCCCCACTTTTTTTTGGTTTCCAACTTGATGTTCGGAATCCGTATTGGAGCCCGACTATATCAGATTCGCACTGGATCGGGTCCCATTTGGAGGAAAGCGCTTCCTAATAAGGATTTTTTCAAAACCAGAATTCAAATCCGAGACCTATGGTTAAGGGAGGAACAGTCCCATCCGCTGCGCTGACTATCATTTTCCAAATTTTGTTTCCTCGTCAACACTATAGCGTCATGTGGATTTCCAGATCATCAACACGCTGCGTTGTCCCACTTTGTTTTCTTATCACCTTATTAAAGTTCTGGCTCTCCCACGTTCCACCCAATCCTTTCTCCATCCAACTCTCCCATTTATTTGTTTCAATTCTCAAAATATTAGTTTATATAATTTGTTTCATGTTATGTGAATGTAATCATAAATGTCTATTATACGCAGCCTTATCCTGTATTTCTGCAGAGGCTGTTTCATGGCTCGACCCTTACCCTCACATGCATCAGGTGCCTAGACTTGCTAGCTACTTCTATAAGAACGGGTGTTTGTCCAAGTCTTCTTCCTAATAAGGATTTTTTCAACCTATTATGTGAAGACCTCGTATGATATTCATGGTAGTGCAGTTAGTATGATCGCTATTTCCTGCCTGAAAAGCGAAGATAATGGCTGCAAGCTCTAGGAAAGAAAGTGACCGTGAACATGTGACCTCCTGATCACATAATAATAATTTTACCAGTTACATCAAGATTTTCCTTCTTGGTTTAAATATTATAAGGAAAAAAAAGAAGTTATCATGTCAGATTTTTTTTTGAATTTTATTATTAAAAGTGCTGGCTCCACCATTAGTCATCCACAATATTGGAAAAAGCTACTACTATATAAGAAGTACCATATTTTGATAGTTTTACAAAATATGTACTACTTCTTCAATCTCAATTTATGTCAGACTATTTCTTTTTTTTAGTTCACACCTCATTTGTGGAATTTTATTGGGATAAGAAGCGGATACATGATTTGAGGCTTATGGGTTTTTACCGTAATTTTAGATTAAATATGTATTAATAACTGAGTTCACAGTTAGATATTTATAAATATTTAATGAATTTTTTAATACAAATACAAGGTCTACGCCAAAATTACTGGATTCCCGGGAACCCGTATTCTATTCTCTAGGTACGCCCCTGGATGTTGTTATTCTTTTTTAGTCCATTCTAAAAAAATGATATCATTTTATATTTAAAAATAATTTGATTTTAAACTTATCATTTTACTCCTAATTAGATGATTTATAGTCATACAACTTTTTGCGGCTTGTTTTAGACCACAAGATTCCAAATTTTTTATTTCTTTCTTAAACCCCGTGTCCAATACAAATACAATCATATAAATTAGAATGGATGGAGTATTTATGATTTTTCTTGAATAAACGTGGCATAATCTTGCACGCATTTCGACTAATTTTATGGGATACCTGAGTATTTATGAAAAAATATTGAGTATTTTTGTGATAACTGTGATGTGCTGGTCAACTTGCAGGCACCTCGACTAATGCATCAGGCTTTGGTTTACTTGATAGGAGCATAACTTGTAATATGTCGTCACGAATTCTAAAATCCGCCGCAAATAAATTTAAATAAAATAAATAGAGGGGCGAATTTATTATTCATGGACAACATTTGTCCGAGGATTTATTGGTTATTAAATAAAATCACAACTCAAATGTTATGTCACTAGTTAATGAAATAAAAATTAAATATTGTCACTAGTCTGACACTCTGACTTCTTCCTTGTTCACATAATTTGTGGGCGTTTGGACATAAGAATTGATTTTCTTTTTCAAATAAAATATTATTTAAAAATTAAAGTTGTGTTTGGATATAAATATAATTTTGAGTTGTCTTTTGAATTTTTATGAGTGATATGAATGAAAATTTCGAAAATTAGCCTTTTGGAATTTTTAAAATTTTCAGAAAATTTCAAAAAAAAATTCAAGCGAAAATTAAAAGTTTTATGATTAAATACTTATTTCGAAAAAAAAAAAACGAAATTCTTTCGAAAAAAATTAAAAAAATTCTTATGTCCAAACATGCTCTTAAATTATTGAAAAGAATAAGAATTATTAACTACTCCCAACCCGACCCGTTCTCTCCCCCTCCTCCCCCCACCCCCCAAAAGTCGACCTTCTCCCCCAAATAGTTTAATTCTGACAATTTTGTGGCTATAAATTTCTAAATCCACATCAATTCTAGGGTTTCCATATTCTTCTAAATTCATCTCCATTCTCTGCAAATACACGATCATGGAGGAAAAGGTACGCTAATTTTATTTAATTACTACAATCAAATATACTTACATTGGATTTGCCAATAACGAATTAATTTTTTGTTCTAAATTGAGCATAATATATATTAATGATTCCTTTAGCTAAATCCAACTAGTTATCGTTACTGTAACAAATTTGATTTCGCGACCCATGTAATTTATTTAGAGTTTAAGTTGTATGTACTAACGGTGTAAATAATACTAATTACAGGTAAATCCATAGATAAGCATTAATTGATAATCTGGTAAAAATGATAATTAACCTGCTATAATAGGTTAAAGTCCACAAGTCCACTGATCTTTACACTGCCAGTGTATGTAACTCAAGTCCATTCATTGAATAGAGAATTTTGATATATTCGGTCCCCATGAGCTGGAATGATGGTTGTTTGTTTTCGATTTTGATCTGATTATTCTTCATGTTGTCCAAAAGGCTAAAGTCCGAGATTCTTTTTGTAGTGGGACTTGGAAGATCAAAAGATCAGTGCTTGACTTTGTGGAAGATGATGAAGCAATGACCACACTTCAAGATTTGGATGATCCTGATCGAAACAAGGTTGAAAACAATGGGTCTAGTATTGTTGAGATTAATACCCCTATTTCGAATGAAGTTAAAGGTAAGGGAGTGGATTCACCTCCCTCTGTGAAATCCTCACCGATAACTAAAGGGTTTGGCTTGAAGAAATGGAGAAGGATCAGGAGGGAAGCGAACAAGGATGGGGATAGTAACTCAGACAGTGGTAAGTTGTTGAAGCGTGGTTTGTCAAACGCCGCTGCGAATTCCGCAAAACCTGTGCATTTGTCTTCTGGAGCAATCCAAAATAGTGATGGATCTGTTTCTTCAACAAATGCACTATTGAGGAGCCCTGGTGTTCTAGTTGATGCCCTTGGTGTAATTGGTGATCCTGGGCTGGCTGATCGGCCTCTAATTTTTGGTGACACGGACTCGGAGAACAGTGAGGATCGAAGTAGTAGGTCTTCGACTGCAGCCAGTGCTCCAAAAGCAAGTTACGAATCCCCTGTGGTCTATGGTTATGTGCCTGATAAGAATGGGGAGATGAGTCTGAGTTGGAAGAATATGAGTTCTTTAGCTCAGAAGTCTCATCAAGGAAAGGGTCGAGCTGAAACTAGTAAAAAGCCTAGAGGAGAAAGGGTCAAAACCGAGAAGGAACACTCTCTTTCCAGCATGGAGTCTGACTTACAGAGCTCCAATTTACTCTGTATGCAGAGTAATAATCATGTAACAATTAATGGTATTAAAGATGGAATGTCAGTGAATAATGGACAATTCAATGATGCAGCTCTTGCCAGAGAAAGGCCAGTCAGTGAGGAACTTCAGACTTGTCTAGACAGAAGAAATGGTAAGAATTATGAAACTCAAGAAGATCTAGCTGCTGAATCACCCTGGGATGTTAAAGAAGAGAGGAGTGAAAACCAGGGGTCGTCCACAGATCATGATCCTCTGCTGGATTCTATCTTCACCCTTCAAGCTGTTCAGGAAAAACTTGAAAGAGGTAGATCTTCAGTTTTCATTGAACAATTCGAATATATACTTCTCGTATGATTTTTTTTGGGTGATTATGATTTCTGTTTTCTTCTTTGCTTCTTCAATATATTGCGTGAAGCAGGTTTCTTTTTAGTCAGTTTATTCCAAATTCAGAAATGGATAAGAAAGGTGGCAGTTATTGCATAGTTATGTGTAATGTCCTCCCCCTCCCCACTGCGCGAGTACGCGCCCCTTCTTCCCCCAAAGTTTGAGCTTCAGTTTTTGACAAATTTGGTTATTGTTCTAGAATTTAGGACTGGCATTGTTGCAGGAAAAGGCGACAGCAGTATCATGAAATTCAATCATGTAGTATTGATAATCTTAATGGCTATGTACCTAGTAGAAGGATCTGAGTGTGGCTAGATCCACTCTTCTTCAAGAATTTTTAATTATTTTTATTCTATATTTGGTATTGTCTATGATGCATATATTGCTTCAAGATCATGTCACCAAAATAAAAAAAGTTTATTGAAGAAATTCTTATATGCCTTTAAGTTCTTCATTCTGCATTAGGTAATCATTTAACATTGTTTGTAGCTAGTACAGTAAGTGTTGGTTATACTCTTTAAGGAGTTGATATCTATTCATTAAGCTAAATTCTGACATTGCACATTGAAGGTGGATAAATGTGTTACTACTATTTACTATTAGAACGCTGTTGGCTTTCTCAAGAAATGGAGTAGTTTTAGCACTAGAATGAACAGGATTTGCACTCGCAGTAGTTATAATGTTGTGTTTTTCTTTTGATCATAAAAAAAGGTTGGGGAGTAGATAATTTGGAGAATTGATAGTATGAATAGCCTATAATGTTGGTGTGGAAGATAAGGAGTTTGAAGGTGTAGTGGCTGACATAGGACTTAAAACTGCATTTTTTTTCCAGCCGAAGTTAAAGGCAGATATGGGTAAGAAAATGTCCTGATCAATAAAAAAGGGGTTTTAAATGCCTCGGAGAGTTGGAGTATTCTCTTGTGTTAGTTTTCCATTCCCACAAATGTTACCTTGGTGATTGACAATACTCCCTCCTTTTCAATTTGTTTGAACCTTTTCGGAGTACGAGGGTGAAATTGACTAACTTTCAGTGTGAATTTGGACATAGATTTTTTAAGTTTTTTGAAATAAAAGTTACATATTTAGAAACTACATAAAAAAGTACTATAAAACACAATTATTCAAAATAATTAAAAATTATTTGCAAAAAATACGGTCAAAGAAACTTTCTTTGAACCCCTTTCGTTGCCCGAACACGATTGGTGCTGACCACACTAGGTGCTACCGTGGTATGGTAATAGGTTCATTCTTTTTGAAACGGAGGGAGTAAAAAGTAAAAACTCCAGAATACAAAGAATATCTGGAGGGTTGGGTTTTTGGGTTGTATCAATAGCAAAGCTGCAGAACAATCAAGAAGATGGATAAATAAAATCAAGGGCAAAATGAAAAATTCTCTCAGAATTCTCATAATACTAAATTAATTCTATAAAGAGGAAGGATTAAGAAATTGAATGAATGTCTAAACCAGATCTCTTCTGCAACATGATCAGAATATTATATGCTCCTTAAAGTCAACAGATTAAACATAAATCTGATCTAAAGTTTTTGAAACAACAAATGGTAAATTGATTTGAATAAATACTGTCCTGACTTTCTTATGGACTGAAAGGGCTTTTATCTTGGCGAAAGACTTGTTGGCCGCTTATTCTATGAATCACTACCGAGTAAAGCTTAAGGACCAATTCCCTTGCTTTCCTAATGGCCAATATGTCCTTAAGCTTTACCTACTTTTGGTCCAAGGAAGGCATGCAAATTGGGATGATGATCTTGTACCGTTCTTGATCTCCTTAGACCACTTTTAGTTTTTGTTTCTCTAGCTGTTTATTCCCTCTTAACTGTGTGATTTGTAGCCAATTTTTTTACGTGTATCTTGTGGATCATCTTCGTGTGTTTTACTTACCAATATACTTACGGAATAAATCAGTTACTCCTTGAAATATCATTATCTGATATTAATTAGTTTACGTTCCTTTCTCTGCAGAAATTCAGATATTAAAAGATATCGACATACCTTCAGATTTCAGTTCAGATGGTACAGATTTTCCTGGACTGAGCACATCTGAGCAGTCACAATCCAGGAATGGTGTGCAACATTCATTTAACTCATTGGAGTCTGAAGTGGTTAACTTAAAGCAGAATGTCATACTGTTGCAAAACAAGCTTAATGAGGAAGCAGACTTGCTTAAGTTAAAGGAAGCCAGAGTTACTGAACTGGAAGCCATCTTAAGTAGTGACTCAAAGAAGGAAGACAAGAAAACAGGAAATGATTTGCACCAGAGTACTGAGGACATTGAAAGAGAGCTTGAGGGCCTCTTTAAGCAGAATATTGAAGCTGAAATCGAGTATCTGGCAATATCGAGAACAATCCAAACGTTGAGAGCTGTAGCTGTTGACCAAGTTACCCTCTTGGAAGAACAGAAGACATTAGCTACAGAACAAGCACAGATGGTAAAGAAGCTTGGTGATTCAGAAACGAAGACTGCAATGCTCAAGTTACAGGCCGAAAGTTTGGCAAATTACTGTGATGATGTGGCCAGCACTAATAAAACACGAGAGCTGCAGAAGGGAGTCTGCAAGTATAGTTCCTATTTTTTGATACAGTTGGTATTGCTGCTTATCGTCTTTGGACTGTATGTTTTGCAGATGTCACCTGATTCTGTTGAAGTTGTACCGACATAATTTTGAGAAGTGAGCCTTTTTCCTTTTTCTTTGTATTTTCAACATAAAAGCAACGATGAACGTTAATTAGGTCGTTTTTAGTTGTTCATACATAGAGGATACACCTACTTCCCATTTTGTCAAGTCGATATTGAATTCAATGAATAATATAAACAATTATTTGGTGGCTCATATGTTCTGAGATTTGCTGTTGTTTACCATCAGATTGTTGTAGAGCTACCTGGCAGTGTTACCCCAACAAAGTAGACCTTGTTCTTTTGATCAGAAGCATCCAGTAACGTTGTGCCAGTAGAAAGAGATTTGTGGGAAGCTTGGTATTTGCTGCCTCCACCTTTAATTCTAGGCTTCACAATAACAACAACAAAAAACCTAGTAGTTTCTTACAGGTGGGGTCTGGGGAGGGTAAGATGTACGCAACCTTACCCCTACCCCTGGAAGGGCAGAGATGCTGTTTCCGATAGATCATCGGCCAGAGATGCTGTTTCCGATAGATCATCGGCTAGAGAACGACCGAAAAGAAAAAGTAATTGCAACAAGTAGAAATAACAGCAAGATGTAATTGCAACAAGTAGAAATAACATTAAGATGAAATAAGATTGAATCCAAGAATGCAGTCAAACTCTAAGTAGTAATATCCATTTATGGATAAAAGAGAAACGCTCGTATACCTACGAACCCTGACCTCCACACCTTCCAGCCTAGGGCTATGTCCTCAGTTATATAATCTCCACGTAAAATTTAGGTGATGTTTGGTTGGCAGTAGTGAAGAAAATAATCTCCACGTAAAATTTAGGTGATGTTTGGTTGGCAGTAGTGAAGAAAATAATCTCCACGTAAAATTTAACATTGTCTATTGATCAAGTAACGTTGCATTTAAGACCATGTTTCAAGTGTTCATGAATGTACCATCTAAACAGGGAGTACGACCACATTAGGTGGGTGATTAAGAATTCTTTCAAAAGTGATCATATTCAAGAAGCCACGGAAAATATGGATATTCATATCATTCACTGGTTAATCCATTTTTTATTCGTATTAAATGAGTTTGGTCGGATAATTTGTCTGTTTTTGCATCACCTTTTTTCGACCCGTCCATATCTGACCCGACCCACACGTTTGCCACCCCTAATCACACCTGCTGTCTTTTAAATCGAATTTTTTTTATATGAACAAAATTTACTACTAGTAATCAATTTCTCTCTAACAGCTTGTTTGGATGGTTGTTACCTATTGTATTGTATCGTATTGTTACTTTAAATATGATATTTGTTTTGATTGTTACTTAAATTTTATTGTATCTTATCGTTAAATCCGTCGTTACGTAACGGCGAAATGTGTTACTTTACCTAACGACCGATTTGGTGTGTTCGCGTCGTTACCTTGTCTTTTTCTCTCAACCTCATCCTTCATTATTATTAAATAATTTTATTTTACCATTTATCCTACCTTTTTATATACCGTATCATAATTTTTTAAAAATAATATTGCAAATTTATTCTTCATATTGCTGGTGTGTGATATCATAAAACGACGGCAAGCTACACAATCTATCCACACATTGTATTCATCAAACGATACAATACAATACAATACGATACATAATGAAATGATATGTAACTACCATCCAAACAAGCCGTAAGGATCCTTATCTTCATTTTGTTTCACATATTATTTTAGGATTTAAGTTATATACAGTACTCCCTCCAGTCCAAAATAAGTAATTTTTTGCCTATTTTCACACATATTAAGAAATCCACCTTTTAGCATTAATTGATCATATGAACCTTTACTATCCCACATAAATACTTCTAACACATACTCCAACACTATTTACTCTATGGGCAATGTAAGAAAAAAATAATTAATTCATTCTCGAAATCTGAAAAAATCACTTATTTTGGACCACAAGAAAAAACCAAAAAAATCACTTATTTTAGACCGGAGGGAGTAACAACCTAGTAAATGTTTATGGAAAGTGAAGAGATTATGTTTGGGGCAAGAATCTGTGATCCAAGAAAAACCAATGAAGCAAAGCCAACTCATCATCCAAAATCTTTTTTCCCCTCATTTCCATCCTCACAAAATCTATCTCTTTTCTCCCAAATCCTTTCCTATAGTATAAACCTCATCTTTCAACTTTTCCAACTTTCAATATCCAAATTAAAGATCAATTCCTCTTCTCCAAAAAAAAAAAAAAAAAAAAAAAAAGAAACTCTGCTGTAATCATGGCTTCAACTTTGTTCTCTGCACCAACATTTCAAGGTCTAAGACCTCTCAACAAACCAACTGATTCTTGTGTTTTTCTCAACACTAAGGCCAATTCCTACAAACCCATGAAGAAAAGATGCAATCTTGGTGTTAAAGCTGAGCTCAACACATCTCTTGTTATTAGCTTGAGCACAGGACTGTCACTTTTCTTGGGAAGATTTGTTTTCTTCAATTTTCAAAGAGAGAATGTGGCCAAACAAGGATTGCCTGAGCAAAATGGAGTGAGCCATTTTGAAGCTGGTGATTCTAGAGCTAAAGAATATGTTAGTTTACTTAAATCTAATGACCCTGTTGGTTTCAACATTGTTGATGTTCTTGCTTGGGGCTCAATTGGTCATATTGTTGCTTACTACATTCTTGCCACTTCTAGTAATGGCTATGATCCTAAATTCTTTGGTTGAAAGAGAAAAGTGTATTCTTGTTGATTTCTTATTTCCTTGTTTGTAATGCAGCAGTAGCTTATGCTTGTATAGTGGCAAAATTATGACTACAAAGTACAAACTTTCATTTCTTTGTTCAAGATTTTAGTTTTTTAAGATACTGAATAATTTGTACGTATTTAATAGCTTTCTTAAGATAAATAGACCAAATTTATTAGGTTCAGCCGAATCTCTAGTGAAAGAACTAGCTTCATCATTGACCTCGTTAATTAGCTTTTGAAGTTGAGCTAGATTCGTTGTCCATTTTCTTTATATTATCTCGAAATCAAACTCGTTCCAATTTTTGGCTATCCCTGTGTTATATCATACACTTTTAACTCATGAGCCAGCTTTAACAAAAAATGATAGTAAAAGAGAGGTTATCCTGTGGATTTCTCTTCCATCGATTGTATGAAACTATGCATTTATAATATAATGTTTAATTATAATAATATGTAAAACTCATGTAGGGACCTGCGTATTATTTTAAAAGTGAGAATTTAAAACAAGAGCATGCGTATTGATTACGCCTAACTATGCCTTATAAAAAAAGATTAAACGGTCGTTACAAATATATTCCGATTAACAAGTCCGAAGTCCAATCTCACAGGGAATTAACTTATTAAGCACAACTACTCGTCTCACACAAATTCACGCAATCAATCTTCAGAAATATTTAAATAATTGGATGTTTACTACTAAAGATCTAGTTATGAAAATGCAGTAATTAACAAATAACTACGAACATGTTGTAGACAAGATTTGGAATGATCTAAGGTTCTGATTTCCCCTATTGTCGGAATTCTTTCCGCTACGTTTCCTATAAATTTGCCCAAGTTTTCTCTACCGATCATGAACTCTCTGAGAGTCGTAATTCTCTCCCGAGTAACTACCACAATTTACTAGACATATTCTTCCGAATTACGCTAGCTTGCACTAAGTTACGGCTCACTCGGATCGCACCAAGGTTTCGTTATTCCTAATCTCGCCTTTAAACCCTCTGTATTGATCCCTCATATACGTTAGGAGTGATGTTGTTCAACAACTACCTAAATATGCACTCTCTTCCGAGTAATACACACTAAATAGGTACAGTCGATTGAGAGTTCTTCAACCAACCACAATATAAACGTAGTTGAACAAATAGAGAAAAAGCTACGACAAATCTATATTAACATAACATGAAAATCACCCTCCAATAGGTTCCATCAAACCCTAGATTATAAGTTTAACTACTCATACTCATAGTAACAGTATCCCAAGTATTTTGCATAAATAAATTACAAAGTAAAGATGAAGGAATGTAGAAATCGATGATTCTTTCCCCCAACAGTTGTTCCACGAGCTGTTCGTTCCCCCGGTCGCAAAACTCCTTCAAAAGTAGTGTTTTATGCCTATTTAAATGTGTAGGAAAAGACCTAAACGACATAGCCCAAGTCCAAGTCCAACAAGGAGACGAAATAAGCCTTCAAAATCCGGATAAGGCTCTCTATGGACCGTGCCTCGCGAGGTAAAAGGCGAGATGCAACTCGCCTCAGACTGTGCGACGCGAGATATTCCGCGCGCTCAACCTCACCCCACCCCTCGCGTCGCATGCTTCCACGCGATCTCAATAGCTCGCTTCGCCTATTCTAATGCGAGCCTCTGGGCGTGCTTCGCCTGCTGCTTCATTTTTTCGCTGCTCAATTTTTTCTTTCTTCTTTCCTACTGTTTTTGAGCACGCTTTATACTTTAAATATTTCTTTTGCTCTAATTTCATCTCCAATGTAACTACACATAAAATAGACTCCATTACGCGCAAATAAAGTATAATATAATATTAAAGCATCTAAAATGTAAGGTAAATATTGTACAAAAATATGGAATTATAGCCAACCATCACTACCCCACACTTAAACGTTGCTCGTCCTCGAGCAATCAAACTACACTTATAGATACAACCCTTTTAAGCAATTCCCTTAACACGTCACACCAAGAATCTTAAAAATATAATAAGCACACAGGTGTAACATCTTCACCTCAAGATTTGACTCACAAATACCATGCATTATTCACAACTCACTCACTTACTCTAACGTAGATGTCAATGGCATTACCTTTCTCTTATGAGTCACGACCCTCACCCAACAAAAGAAATTAGTTCCACACACAATTAATTTTAAGAACGTAGGAACTCAAGATAGGAAGAATTCACTCGCTTCCAGAAATAACATTCATATGCCACAAAAGATGCACCATAGGCTTTCCCGTAGTGTAATACTCTACTAATCGAGCTCATTCAGTCTAGGATCAAGTAGGACTTTAATTGGTTGTAATGTAGGTTGCGAGTCGGGTAGGATAAATTTGGATATGAGTGACTACACCTCCCTTAAGCACTTTAATACATATACTTTAACACTCAAGCCCATACTTATGTCAAATCAAAACTCCACATTCACATCAATGTATATCACCCCATACTTGTTTAAGCACAATTACATCACTAGCCACCACCATCAAGGAATATATATATATATATATATATATATATATATATATATTCTTCAATCCAAGTGGATTTTATTAATATATTCTTTTTCTTTTCAAAACGGTGCACATTTCTCATTATTTAATTTGTCCCACTCAAAAGCCAAACCACCACCCCACACTTTAATGTTTACATAATTCATCACAATTCAAGTGCTCACGAGAGGTGACAAGGCCACCACCCCACATTTTAATTTTTACATAATTCATCACAATTCAAGTACTCATGAGAGGTGACAAGGTCCAAATATATGGTCAATTCAAATAAAGGGGTAAGGCTTGTAATGTGGTTACCAAAGAAACATGATTATAGGCTCAACGGGGTTAACTACGTTATATAACGTTTAAGAGGTTAAACTATATATATCTAGCTCAACAAAGAAACACATATATCACTTCCCAAATTGAACAAAACTACTATTTCGCTTTGCAAACACACGAAGTAAGTTATAGACATCAACTGCAATGCGCATAATACAAACAAACCTCACACACACATGGCACATACTCACTCAAGATTGGTTTTATCACGACACTCTAGTCAAAGCCGTTAAGCAAATTTAAGAATCTACAATTTAAGGTACTTATACTAAAGTCAAACACTGAGTCTAAGTGTCACAACCAGGGTACTCACTTCTCAAGGCATAACAAAGTCAGGAGATATCACTGCAATTCAATTTATAGCATAGTGGTTTCTACTCCTAAAAATTAAAACTAACTACACCCGGTTCAACTACAATCCTTGAAAAAGAACCGCGGCACAAAGAAAAACCAAGGGGGAATTACTACACTACCTACAAGAAAATCTTTTTATTTTTTCTTTAGACTTAATTCCCTCAAGAAAACTGTCTAGGAGATCCATCGCCGGGAAGAGTCCAATTTTTCTACTCTTTTTTTCTTTCTAAAAGGCTAAGACGACACTAATTTTTTTAAAAGGCTAAGACGACACTAACTACAAAAATAACTAAAACAAGACTAATATTTACAAGTTACCACCCACACTTATTTCATGCAATGTCCTCAATGCATACACAAACTGACAAAACAAGAACAAAAAATGAGTAGGGTGTATCAAAACTCCTTGATCAAGTTGCGTCATCGCCTTCCTCCTCTGAGGTTGCCCAATCCTCATCATGTGCTTCCTCCTCCTCCTCATCATCATCAAACTGCTTCGGCTCGGCCTCAGACTGCTTAGGTGTTTTGACATCCTCATGCTCTAGGAGTCTGTATCCATCACCAAGCCCAACCAGTTGCTGAGCATGAGCATTGAGCGGGAACCGCTCCTCCAATATGGCCCTCTCCTATGCAGTGTCCGGCCGTCCCCCGAGCCGAAGCTGCAAGTCCATCATCCCATATAAATGGACCATAAAGTTTTCATCACGAGCATTGCGCTAGGCACCTGTCATTGATTGCATGGCATTCTTTTCCTTAACCCGGACGCTAGTAATGTCCATTAGTCGTAGGGTTGAGCAATGATGTGATCGAACGCTGCCTCCTCCTCAACCTCTTCTTGTCTCAAGAACTGAGTCAATATATTTTCAAAGGGCATTCGATCGATCCTCTTGCTAGTTCTCACTAGAGACATCTGGTAGCGGATCGAATGACCCACATTCACCCTCTGGCCAGTCATGATGAAATATAGTACACACGTCCTCTCATAGCTAATAAGAGTGTCATGATTGTAAGGTAGGAGCAGTGTATTAATCAATTTTAGCCATACTTGAGCCTCTGCCCTCTTCTTCTTCTTGGGGAATTTCCTATGACGATTGGTTTTCTTATCCCAAACCCAAGCCACCACAAAATTGACTCCACAAAGAGTGTGTCTCATCTCTCGATATGTAGGAAGGGAGATGAAGTAGTCCAAGGGTTCCCGAGGAACATCCGGAGCACCTAAGAAACTGCATATTGCCGAGGTTGAAAAATCTATCAACCTTCCTTGAATAAGCACCAGTTGTTCGGGATCCTTTGGATCAAATCCCGACATAAAATTCCCAAACCAGATTGACATTTATATCCCCGGTATTTTTGAACATATAACTCAACCCCAAATCATTGATAACTCTCCAAATTGCTTGGTACTTGTCTTGCAGGCGACACTCATGAATAGCAGCTTCCGGATGTATATGTTTTGGCCTACAATGCTTGTACCAGTCCTTAAAATGTGGGGGTATGCTCTTGATTCCAAACTTCCGTTGTCCTTGAGGTTGTGGGCAAGTGGTTTCTATATATGCCATGGATTGCAGTCCTTCACCCTGACTTGAAGTAGCTTCCCCTCTTTTCTCTTCTTCGGTAGAGGTGCGGAGGGAGCCTTAGCCTTAGACGGAGCATTGGATGTGGCCTTAGCTTTATCGGTGTCCTTCCCTGGAGACATATTCGTACCTACAAAAGTGAGCATTAATCAATTTAAGCTACATTGCAACATTTCAAAACATGGTCTTTCCACCCCACACTTAAGAGATCAACACATGATTTTCAACAATTTTCAAGGTTACTCAGACTTCACCTCATCTTTTCTTAGCACGAGAATCAAGCAATGACACATGGGTGCTTCCTCCAATTTCGGATCATCAGGTTACCGGTGAGCCACCCCACACTTAAAATTTTAAAGTGGTGCTAAACTACATAGCACTAGTCTTACAATCCCCAAGACTCGGGCTCCAATGGGGACAAAAAATGCCTTTGAGGCATTATGACAAACACTTAGCATGCACTAGTGCAATGAGAGTGCTTGTAGGGATGAGGAATTGCCTCATCCTCCCAACTCGGCTTGGGAATTCCGTTCTACCACTTGTTCACACAATAACAACACCATTCCTATGGGGTTCATGGGGTTGGGACACACAAACATATTGTTACAATGAAGAACAAACCCAATTTCTTTTTATCCAACCCAATTCAAAATTGTCAAAGAATGGAGGTAGAAACCATACCTCAGATGTTTAAGAGGAGGGATTGCCCTTGAATTGATGTTGCAGGTGAAGGAAGGAGCAAAGGAATGCTTGTCTTAAATGAGTTTGTGAGGGAGGGGGTTTGGCAGTACGTTCTTGGTGTGAATGGGTGAGCTTTTGTGAGCATTGTGGTTTTGGGGCGTTTAGGTTAGGTTTTAAGGAAGGGGTTAAAAGAAACAAAAGAAAAGAAATTAAAAGAAACCAAAAAAATCACTTACCTGGCGATGCGAGGCTACTACCTCGCTTTCCTCCTCGCGAGGCGAGTGATAACGCGAGCTATGAGGCGTGCGGTACGAGACTCCACGCGAGATGTATCTCGCTATAACCCATGCGAGGCGAGCTCCCACGCGAGAACTTGATCTGGCGACGCGAGGCTTTCCGCCTAGACAAGCTCGCTGGGGACCAGGAGACACGAGGTTCAGTGCACGACCCGCCCAAAATTTCCTGCAAATATGTTAGTTCCTACAAACGAAAAGCAAAAATTCTAACTATGCTAAAAATCAACTACGGATTGGGATGCCTCCCAACGAGCACCATAGTTAACGTCACAGAATGATGAATACAACATTACAATGGGTTGCCTCCCATAAAATGCTCGATTTAACATCGCGACGCGATGCAGGAATCGTCTTAAGGCTCACTCAACATTTTTGGCTCTTGCAAATGAGTCACCGATACTACTTTCGTATCATCCATGCCCAAATAATGTTTCAAACTGTGACCATTGGATCTGAACTTGCGAGAGCCATCTTCTGAAGCAATCTCTATAGCTTCGGTGGGTGAATCTCTAGCACACGAAATGGTCCTGACCATCTTGACTTCAATTTGCCCGCAAACAACCTCAATCTTGAATTGAATAAATACCACGTTTCCGGCTTAAAATTTCGCTCAAGAATGTTTTTGTCATGCACCAGTTTCATTCTTTCCTTATATAACCTTGTACTCTCAAAAGCATGGTAACGGAACTCCTAAAGTCCATGCAACTTTGTGACTCTACTAGTTCCAGCGACCTCCAAGTCCAGATTTAATTATCGTAACACCCAGAAGGCTTTATGCTCTAACTCCACCGGTAAGTGACATGCCTTTCCAAACACCAATTTATACGGTGCCATACCAATCGGAGTTTCGAATGCAGTGCGGTAAGCCCATAGAGTATCATCCAATTTTCTCGCCCAATCAGTCCGAGTAGCATTTACAATTTTGGTCAAACTACTCTTGATTTCTGTGTTAGACACCTCGACTTTCCCACTTGTTTGTGGTGATACGGAGTAGCAACTTTATGGAGAACGCCATATTTCTCCAACAACTTTGCAAAAGCTCGGTTGCAGAAGTGGGTGCCCCCATCATTAATGATAGCTCTTGGAGTGCCAAATCGGGTGAAGATGTTTTTTCTCAGGAAACCAATAACCGCCTTCGCATAATTTGTTGGAAGTTCCATGGCTTCTATCCATTTCGTGACATAGTCCACCGCTACAAGTATGTACTTGTTATAATATGAGCTGACAAATGGTCCCATAAAGTCGATTCTCCATACATCGAATACTTCCACCTCTTGAATTGGGTTCATGGGCATCTCATGTCGACGAGAAATATTCCCTGTCCGCTGGCACTCATCACAACTTTTCACCCAGAAGTGTGAATCGTTAAACAATGTCGTCCAATAAAAAACTGACTCCAACACTTTAGCACCTGTCCTTACACCTCCAAAATGTCCTCCATATGATGAAGCATGACATGCATGCATAACAGAAGATTGATCTATTTCGAGAATGCATCTCTGTATCATGTTATCAAGACAAATCCTAAACAAATATGGTTCATCCCAGAAATGCATGCGACAATCACGGAAAAACTTTTTATTTTGCACAAAAGACAAGTCATAGGGAACAATACTGCTTTCCAGGTAATTTGCAATATTTTCATACCATGGTGTATCCTCAAGGCTCGTTGCTAAGAGTTGTTCATCTGGTAAAGTCTTCATGATCTCCTCCACCTCAACCTTTCTGTCCGCTCCTTCAAGCCTGGACAAATGATTAGCAACTTGGTTTTCTGTTCCCGTTCGGTTCCGGATTTCCAAGTCAAACTCTTGTAGCAGTAGAACCCATCGAATTAGGTGCGACTTTGACTCCTTTTTCTTAATTAGGTACATGGGCAGCATGGTCAGTGTAAATAATTACCTTTGAGCCTATCAGGTATGACATGTATTTATCAAATGCGAACACCACAACTAGCATCTCTTTCTACGTCATTGTGTAATTCAGTTGGGCGCTACTCAAGGTTCAACTTGTGTAGTAGATCAGATGCATGAATTTATCTTTTCGCTGCCCAAGAACTACTCCCACAACATAGTCGCTTGCATTGCACATTAGCTCGAAAGGTTGTCCCTAGTCGGGGGCCACTATGGTTTGTGCATTCACCAGTTTCTTCTTCAACTCCTCAAACGCCACCCTCCAGTCGTCAGAAAACACAAAAGGGCGATCTTTTTCAAGAAAAGGTTAGCAATTTTGGAGAAATCTTTTATAAACCGTCTGTAGAAACCGACATGACCAAGGAAACTTCTTATTGCTTTGACGGAAATGGGTGTGGTAGCTTTTATACCACATCAAACTTTTCACGATCCACCTCAATTCCCTTACTTGACACTAGGTGCCCCAAGACTATACCTTCCTATACCATGAAATGACACTTTTCCCAATTGAGCACCAGATTAGTCTCCATACATCTTTTCAACACTCTTTCAGATTCTTTAGGCAGTCATCGAATCAGTCTCCCACCACTGATAAATCATCCATGAAGACCTCCATGATGTCTTCTACCATATCTATGAAGACGACCATCACGCACATTTGAAATATGGGGGGCGCATTGCATAGGCCGAACGACATTCTTCGGAAGCGTAGACGCCATATGGACAGGTGAATGACATTTTCTCTCTACCTTCCGGGGCAATGGAGATCTGATTATACCCTGAGTATCCATCTAGAAAGTAGAAGTGGTACCTCACAACCAATCTATCTAACATCTGATCAATGAACGGCAAGGGAAAATGGTCTTTTCGGGTGGCCATGTTCAATCTTTTGTAGTTCATACAAATTTGCCATCCCGTGACCGTTCTTATTGAGATTAGCTCGTTGTTCTCGTTCTGCACAACATTCATTCCACCTTTCTTTGGTACACATTGAACTTGACTAATCCAGTTGCTGTCGGAGATGGGGAAATGATTATCGCATCTAACCACTTTATCACCTCCTTTTTCACGACTCCTTTCATGTTGGGGTTCAACCTTATTTAATGTTCTCTAGAAGGTTTGTGGCCATCTTCCATTAAAATCTTATGCATAAAGAAGGCCGTGTTGATACCCTTAATATCTGCAATGGTTCAACCAATTAAAGTTTTGCACTCTATTAATATCTGCAAAAACTGTTCTGCCTACACATCTAACAAACCAGATGAGATAATAACAGGTAAATTTGAGTTAGATCCTAAGAAAGCATACTTTAGGTGAGGTGGTAGCGGTTTCAGTTCCAACTATGGTGGCTCCTTGATCGATGGCTTAGCTAGAGGAGTCGTTCTTTCTTCCAAGTGCAAAGACTCAAATTCGAGCTCTCTTTTCCAGAACCCTTGGCCTTCAAGAGCCAGCACCCACTCCGCCAAGTCCTCTCTATTTACTTCTTCTAAGTTCATGAGACAAGTTTCTAGAGGGTCTTTAGCGTTCAGAGTCTCATCTTCCTCCTCCAAAATTACATCCACAACTTCTATTAGAGAGTAGTTAGAAAATTCACTTGGTCGCCGCATAGACTTCTGCACATTGAATGTTATCTCTTCATCGTTCAGTCGCATTTTTAGCTCTCTAATTTCACAATCAATTAGAGCACTCCCAGTGGCTAAGAATGGTCTTCCCAAAATTATGGGAATCTCTCGTCAATCAGGTAGTCCAGAATGACAAAATCTGCCGGAAACACAAACTTTCCAACCTTCACTAGTACATCATCAAGGATACCTGATGGCCTCTTCACTGTCCAGTCGGCTAGCTGTAGTAACATGGATGCATGTCTTGATCTTTCAATGCCTAAACTTTTGTATATAGCCAAGGGCATCAAGTTTATGATTGACCCTAAATCACATAATGCTTTAGCAAAAGCATAACCGCCTATTGTGCATGGGATTGTGAAACTCCTTGGGTCTGACAACTTTTCAGCTATGGGTCTCGTCACGACAACACTACATGTATGGGTTAGTGTAACAGTGGCCAGGTCTTGGAAGTCGAACTTGCGAGACATCAAATCCTTCATCATTTTGGCATAGTCGGGCATCTCCCTCAAGGCGTCAATCAGTGGAATTTTCACCTCGATTTGTTTCAACATCTTCATGAATTTCTTATAATGTTCATCCTTCTAGGCCAATCTCTGTGGGAATGGTGTTGGAGGTCGCTTCCTTCATGTGATTTGACTTTTATCCTGCTCTGGCACTGCTTCTACTGTCATTTCTTGCACTGCCTCAGTCTCCTTTGCAACCTCTTTCTCTTTGCTTGTGCTCTCTTGTGTATGTTTTATCGTTACCTCAGTTAAACCTGTTGAATCATCTATCTCAATGGGTACTGGCACTAGTGTTTCAGTTGGTCGGCTTTCGCGAGCAATTTCTTGCTCTAGATCTCAGTCTCTACCATTTCTTAGACTCACTGCCATAAGCTTCTTCCGGCACTGCTCTTTTGGATTTACATGGGTGTCCGCATGTAACATTCTTTGGGGACGATTATTTAGAGCCATCGATATCTGCCCTAGTTGAATTTCAATGCCTTTGACAGCTGAGTCATGCGATACTACCTTTTCTTGCATTTGGTGGACCTTTTCATCCATTTTCTCGTTGGCCTCAATGAGTTTTTGCAACATTCCTTCAATTTCAAACAACCCATCATCTTGACACTATGTGTTGTTGTTGAGGCTGCTGATAAGCTGGCTGCTGATTTTGCTGATTGTATCCCTGTTGCCTTTGGTAAGGCACAACTTGACCCTGTGGTCGCTTAGCTCCAGGATTGCTGCTATTATTGTACTGATGTTGTGCTGGTCTATATTGCTGATTCTGTTGCCCCTAATTCTGACCACCTTGTCTCTGTTCTCCATAGTTGGCCACATAGTTCATACTTTTCTGATAGTTCTGGTTGTCACTTTCCGCACTCTATGAACATGCATATGGTTGGTCAATGCATGGCGTGCATAATCCCCATTAGTCGCGTCAACTATGTGTACCTACTTCTTCTGGGCTGATTCATCGATCATTTTCGTGTGGATACTCATTTGCGTCATCAAAGTGGCCATATTTTCAACTATGGAGTTGTTTGGGTCCAAAGCCACTGAGTGAACGACAGGAGTGATCGTAGAGTCTTGTCATCCATCCTCTATTTTGAGCCATTTTATCAAGTAGGATCTGCATTCTCTGTATTATTTGCTAAAAAATGCTCCACCTGCTGAAGCATCAACATTGGCCTTTAAGTTGTCTGCCAATCCCATGTAGAACCTCTGTCCCAACATCTGATCGGGAATACCATGATGTGGACACTTAACCAACATACATACCTTTGAATCTCTCCCACGTTTCTTGTAGTGTTTATGTTGGTCTCTACCTGAAGCTCAATATCTCATCAACTTGTTTGGCAGTCTTATTGGGTGGGTAGAACTTGTTCAAAAATTGCTTAACTAATTCCTCCCAAGTAGTGATGGAGTTTATGGGGAGTGAATTGATCCAAGTTTGAGCCTCTCCCGTCACTGAGAATGGAAACAACAGCTTTATTGCTTTCGGTATGACATTTGGTTGCCTTTGCGTGACACATATCAGCAAGAAATTTTTCAGATGCTGCTGAGTATCCTGAGAACAGTCCCTTGTTCTGCAATAAATGTTGCATGTTGTTTGTGATTTGAAATGATTATGCTTGTATGTGAGGGACTACAATTGCGGTTGCCAGATTTTTGGCGGTGGGTTGTGCCCAATTATACAATGCTGCTTCTGGCACAAGAGGCACCACACCCTGATTGTTCGGGTCATTTGCATTGTTTCTGTTGTTTGGATTTTCTATTCCGTCATCCATGTCTAGTTCAATTCGTTCTATTGAGTTCTGTTTCTATTTGTCCTTCTTGTTTGCACGATTCAATGCCTTGAAAACTTTCTCAAGATCTGATAACACTTCGAATAGTTTACCAGGTCTTGAGGAGTTTCTAGGCATGCACCTGTAACTCCAAAGACTACAAACGTTAGAATTTCAATGTATTGAGTTTAAAATAAAGAAAATTGACTACACGAAGAATTCTAGTACTTCTTTTAGCTGCAATTAATAACACTTTTAATTTTCCGGCAACGACGCCAAAATTTGATCACGCACAACTATGTCTTATAAAAAATACTAAGTGGTCATTACAAATATATTCCGGTTAACAAGTCCGGAGTCGAATCCCATAGGGAATTAACCTATTAAGCACAACTATTCGACTCACACAAATTCACGCAATCAATCTTCAGACATCTTTACATAACAAATTGGATGTTTACTACTAAGTATCTAGTTATTAAAATGCATTAATTAACAACTAACTACCAACATGTTATAGACAAGATTTGGAATGATCTAAGGTTCTGATTTTCCCTATAGTCGGAATCCTTACGCTACGTTTCCTATAAATTTGCCTAAGTTTTCTCTACCGATCATGAGCTCTTTGAGTGTCATAATTCTCTCCTAAGTAACTACCACAATTTACTGGACATATTCTTCCGAACTACGCTAGCTGACACTAAGTTACGACTCACTCGGATCGCACCAAGGTTTTGTTAATTCCTAATCTCACCTTTAAACCCTCTGTTTGATCCCTCATATACGGTAGAAGTGATGTTGTTCAACAACTACCTAAATATGCACTCTCTTCCGAGTAATACACACTAAATATGCACAATTGATCGAGAGATCTTCAACTAACCACAATATAAACGTAGTTGAACAAATAGAGAAAAAGTTATGGCAAATCTATATTAACGTAACGGGAAAATCATCCCCCAATAGGTTCCATCAAAACCCTAGATTAGAAGTTTATCTACTCATACTCATAGTAACAATATCCCTAGTATTTTGCGTAAATAAATTACAAAGTAAAGATGAAGGAATGTAGAAATCGATAATTCTTTCCCCCAACAGTTGTTCCACGAGCTATTCTTGCCTCCGGTCGCAAAACTCCTTCAAAAGTGGTGTTTTATGCCTATTTATATGTGTAGGAAAAGACCTAAACGACATAGCCCAAGTCCAAGTCCAACAAGGAGACGAAATAAGCCTTCAAAATCCGGATCAGGCTCGCCATGGACCGTGCCTCGCGAGGTAAAAGGCGAGATACAACTCGCCTCAGACTGTGCGGCGTGAGACATTCCGCACGCTCAACCTCGCCCCACCCCTCGCGTCGCACGCTTCCACGCGAGCTCAATAGCTCGCCTCGCCTGCTTTACCTCTGGGCGTGCTTTGCCTGCTGCTTCATTTTTCCGCTGCTTAATTCTTTCTTTCTTCTTTCCGACTGTTTTCGAGCACACTTTGTACTTTAAATATTTCTTTTGCTCTAATTTCATCTCCAATGTAACTACACATAAAATAGACTCCATTACGCACAAATAAAATATAGTTTAGCATTAAAACACCTAAAATGTAAGGTAAATAATGTACTAAAATATGGAATTATAGCCAAACATCATGTATCATAAAAAGTACCATAGATTAATTAGTAACTATGCAATTAAATAAAACTGAAAAATGGTTGTATTATATCGTAAGACTTCTAATAAAATCTTTAAATTTAGTTTAAATAGAACTTATATATTTATTAATTAGTAGAAAGGGCTCTAGACTTGCTACACAATTCTTACATAGTAGTCTCTTTATTATAAATCACTGTATAATTATATTTCTATATTATGTTTACCGTATAACAATAGTGTACTATAATCTCTATGAACAACTCATTAGTAAAGATGATCCCAAATAAATTTTTGCTTGAAATAATATGATATTTGGTCATATAGAAAAATAGTATCAGCATAAATATTACTGCTAAGTTCTTAATTTTTTTGGTAAATAAGAGATTGTATTACCAATTGGAATGAACATACAGGAAAGAATACTGGACATCAAACCCCAACAGTTGTCTCTTGAAATATCCTTTGGTTCCTCTCAAGCCATATGTAGTATACTGCAACAGCCATGGCCATTCTAAACACTTCAGCCCTTGGTGATTTCCCTTTTGCATGTGATTCTGCCCAGGATACCTCTACTTCCCAGCACATCCGATCTCTGTTTATGCCTTGTCACACTAATATTGTTGGTGAAATTAGAGTTGATTAATAAGATGAAGAAAAACAAATAAATATTCGGATATTTCGCTCTCTTTAAGGAAAATCAAGCTCACTGCGGTAGCATCTTCACCGGTCCAATAGTAATACTCTTGACTTGTCCCCTCTAGGATACAACAACCCGACAACGTCGTATGACTCGAACAAACTCTGGACAAGTTGTTGAGTCCAAAGCTCCACCAAAATGAACGCCTTCCTTCAACAAAAATAATATTCTCTTTTGTAGATAATAAGTTGGAGACTTAAGATTTTTCTCCTTCTCTTAACTCTCTTTTTCACTACACTAATTTTATTTTTTCATGCACACTATAATATTTTCCCATCTACAACACAAGGAAGAAATACCACTATTTATTGATGCAGAATCTCTTCCATGAAATGAATAATAAGATAGTGGGATAATAAAATAGTAGAACATGGGTTGGTGGTTACAAAATATAATCTTTAGTGGATAATTAATGGAAGATCGTGACATTAGTGGTTTCAAGAGTTACACTAAAATAATGACCACTTTCTTGCCAATTTATAACTGCTATCTCACAAAAAATAATATATTTTAATATTAAAATGCACTAACACCAACAAAATACTTTCTTCCATATTTGATTTGAGAATCCACATGCGAAAAATAAGCGTGCCACACTCTCATCAGCAACCTCTCACAAAGGACATAATTTTCTAATATTCATCCCCTACTTCACTAATATATCCTTTGTGTATAATTTACCTAGGATAGCCAAACGGAGAATGGAAGTCCATTTGGACATGTCACCTTTTGAAATTCACCCCTTTAGCTGTGATAGACATCAACAACAACAACATACTCAGTAAAATTTCATTAGTGGGGTCTGGGGAGAGTAGAGTGTTCGCAGACCTTACCCCTACCCCGAAAAGGGTAAAGGGATTATTTCCTGGAGACTCTCGGCTCAACAAGAGAGACAATAATATCAGAAAAGAAACAAATGAAAGGGCATGTAACAACAAAAGATGCCAGAAAGAAAATAACAACAACGAATAAGTGAAAGGACAATAACACAAAACTATGAAAAACAACAATGTGAACACAACATAGACCGCTAACAAACCTAAACAAAACTCTATCAGACTATCATGTAAAAAGAGGGAAGAACACACGACTACCCCTAGCCTACCACCCTAATGCTCGACCTCCACGTGTTCCTATCAAGAGCCATGTCCTCGAAAATCTAAAGCCGCGCTATGTCTTTCCTGATCACTTCGCCCCAATACTTCTTAGGCTGCCCTCTGCCTCTTCTCGTACCTGCCAAAGTCAACCGCTCACACCTCCTAACCGCTGCATCTAGGCTTCTCCTTCGCACATGTCCGAACCATCTAAGCCGCGCTTCCTGCATCTTGTCGTCCACCTGAGCCACGCCCACCCTCTCCCGAATATCTTCATTCCTAATCTTATCCAACCTAGTGTGCCCACACATCCATCTCAACATCCTCATTTCTGCTACTTTCATCTTCTGGATATGTGAATTCTTGACTAGCCAACACTCAGCTACATACAACATGGCCGGTCTAACCACCATTCTATAGAACTTACATTTGAGTTTCGGTGGCACATTCTTGTCACACAGGACTCCAGACGCTAACCTCCATTTCATCCACCCCACCCCAAAATGGTGCGTAACATCCCCGTCGATCTCCCCATCTCCCTGGATAATTGACCCTAAGTACTTAAAACGTTCTCTCTTGAGGATGACCTGTGAATCAAGCTGACTTCCACATCCGCTTCCTCCGTCACGTCGCCGAATTTACATTCCACATATTCCGTCTTAGTCCTACTCAACTTGAAACCTTTAGACTCTAGGGCATGCCTCCATACCTCCAGTCTCCCATTCACGCCGCCTCGCGTCTCATCAATCAGAACTATATCATTAGCGAACAACATACACCATGGCACCTCTCCTTGGATATGGTGTATCAGTGCGTCCATCGCCAGAGCAAATAAGAACGGGCTGAGCGCAGATCCTTGGTGTAACCCCATAACAACCGGAAAAGGCTCTGAGTCACCTCCCACAGTCCTAACCCGAGTCATAGATCCATCATACATATCCTTTATCGCTCTAATGTAAGCCATCAACACACCTTTCACCTCCAGAAACCTCCAAAGGACGTCCCTAGGAACCTTGTCATACGCCTTCTCTAGGTCAATAAACACCATATGCAAATCGCTCTTCCTATCCCTGTATAGTTCCACCAACCTCCTGATAAGGTGGATAGCTTTCGTAGTAGAACGTCCCGCTATGAACCCGAACTGATTTTCCGATATAGACACCGCTCTCCTTATCCTCTATTCCACCACCCTCTCCCAGACTTTCATGGTATGACTTAGTAACTTGATACCCCTATAGTTGTTACAATTCTGGATATACCCTTTGTTCTTGTATACCGAAACCATTGTACTCTACCACCACTCATCAGGCACTCTCTTTATCCTGAAGATAATATTAAACAACCCAGTCTGCCACTCCAAGCCTGCTCTACTCACATATCTCCAAAACTCTACAGGAATCTCGTCTGGTCCGGTCGCTTTGCCCCGACTCATCTTACCCATCGCACCCACGACCTCCTTAACCTTAATGCGCCTACAATACCTAAAGTTTCGGTGACTCTAGGAGTGCCCCAATTGCCCTAACACGATGTTTCCATGCCCCTCTTTATTCAAAAGTTTATGAAAGTACCACTGCCATCTTTGCCTAGTTTGGGCCTCTTCCATCAATACTCGACCGTCCTCGTCTTTGATGCACCTCACTTGATCCAGGTTGCGAGCCTTTCTCTCTCTCTCTTTGGCCAATTGAATAACTTCTTGTCCCCACCTTTTTCCCCAAGTTCCTCATAAAGTTGACCAAAAATAGCAGTTTTAGCCTCTGTGACAGCTAATTTCACCTCCTTCCTAGCTTGTGATAGACATGTTTAATAGAAAATCTTTGCAACCTCCGGATTTCTATCATTTGATAGCCAGCCTCCAATAAGTGTTTTCTTGCATTCATCACCTTCTAAACAAACCAAGATGCCTATTTTGGAGTCTCCTCCAGAAAATCTCCTTACCTCCCATAGTAAGCATGTATCCATTTCATCCAAACTTTATCCTTTTTCACACAAAAATTCCATAACAACTTGCTAATAGCTGCCTTATTCCAAGAAGCTATGTCTAGCATGTTTAAGCCCCTAGTTTGCTAAGTTATTAATTAAATAGAAAGTTGCATAGTCCCATATATGAAAATTGCTTTATTTGATAATGTTCTTTCTAGTATGATTTATGTTACAATTTGAGAGAGAGAGAGAGAATCATTCTTCTTTCCTTTTCCTTTCTTATTTTTTTGGTTTTATTCATTTGAAGTATCACATAAATATAAGAATTACTTATAATGGATTAGTTAGTAAAAATAAAAACTAGACAACCTTCACAAAATCGCGTTTAGCGTATTTATTTAATTGTTTTGAAGATTGGCATATTTAAGATTTTAGAGAGTGCTTGTTTAAAAAATAAAATATCACAGATATTTCTTGTCAGCTATGAAAAATAAGATTTAACCTTAACAGCTAGGAAAGTTCCATATGTCACGACTCAAATTCCATTATAGGTCGTGATGGCGCCCAACGCTGTTGTTAGGCAAGCCAACACTAATCAACTAGTGAGTTCTCATTTATTTTATTAAACAACCTCAACACCTACTTAACTTAAATGCAAAGTATTCGATAAATAACGACTTATTAAGGCAAATGCAACGGTAATGACTAAAGGATATCGTAATCAAATAATTACAACCCAAAAATCAAGTCTACTAATAAGTGACAAAGATCTAGTGTCACAAGTGTGTGGGCATCTAGTAGAATATACAAAAGAAGACTACCCCACTGTCTGAAATAAATAGGCAGATACAAGCAAAAGAAAAACTCCGGTATGCTGCTGAACGACTAGAGTAGGGAAGCTCACCGTAAGTCTCGGTCCGAATCAAGAATATGCTCCTGGCGGATAGCTAGATGCACCTGCCTCAGATCCTGTACAATTAAGTACAGAAGCGTAGTATAAGTACATAAACAATATGTACCCGGTAAGTATCTAGTCTAATCTCGAAGAAATAGTGACGAGGGGTTGACTTTGACACATACTAAGTCCAACAATATAATAATGTAAGAATTCTAAACAAGCACTTAAGTAGAGATAATAAACATTCAGAATGCGAAATGACTTAACAACTTCATCATCAAATTTGAAGAATCCGAACACTTCCTTCTTTTAAACGAATGTTCACCAATAGTAAATTTACACAAATTAAATAAAGGGCTTCCATTACTATTATAACATATAAATACCACCGAAGATGTTCGGCCCGATCCAACATAAAATGTAAACTGTGAACTGCCGAGTTGAACGACGCGAACCATAGATGCATCAAAACCCCGCTCGCGAATCATTCATGTGACGCGGTTAAATATAAATTGAAAGGATTACCCCGCTTGCGAATCATACCTGCGACGCGGTTAAAAATAGATTTCTTAAATTACTTTAGTATTTCTCCAATCCTTTCAAAATACAAAGTTCAAATGGAAACCTTTATGGTCCCGATGTTTATAGCAGTTTCAACTTCCTCCAAAACGTTTAGCAACAACTAAATTCTGCTACTTTATAAGGCAAACAATAAACATAAGGTAATAATCATATTAACACAGCATGATGTAGGCCTATACTACTCGGACATTTGCATAATTAGTAGCTAAGTACAGACTCTCGTCACCTAGTGCGTACGTAGCCCTCCCACATATAATCACATATCAATTAAATTAACCTATAGGGAAATTTTCCTCTTACAAGGTTAGAAAAGAGACTTACCTTGTCTCAAAGCTTACTTCCAAACTCAAGAATGCGCTCAAACCCTCAAATCAGAGCCCAACGATCCAAAACTAAGCAAATGGGGTAAAAACTAGTCAATATGTGCTCAATAGTTCATATTCTAATTATTAAAGTAATTTCCCAACCCTAAATGCAAGGTTCCTAAAATTCACCCCCGTCCCCATTTGCCCGGATTCCAAAAATTTTCGAGGAAGTTGTTACCCATGACTGAAGGAACATCAATATACGATTATTACTAAGTTTCATGGTAAATTTCGGGGTAAAAATCTCATTCTTGTCAAACCCTAGGTTTTCCTCTAATCCCATGAATTTCACTAATCTTTACATGTTAATCAACAAAAAATCTAAGTATTTAACTCACTTCTAGTAGGAATTACTTACCTCAAGAAGCTTGATGAAAAACCTCTCTCAAGAAGCTCTAAATTCGCCAACCATGGAGTGAAAATGAGCAAAAATGACTAACTCCTGTATTAAATGAAGGTCAATGCCTTCAGTGATTCGCACCTGCGATTCCACTTCTACGGATAAATGTCTACTTCTGCGGAAATGGACTAGGCCAGCTAGGGCCGCACCTGCGGACAGGTGATCACACCTGCGGTGCCGCTTCTGCAGAAGAGGGGCCGCATCCGCGGAACTTGGGCTCCGGTCCTAAGGCCGCATCTGCTATGCTTTAACCGCACCTGCGAGCTCGCACCAACGGCTGCCCAACCGTAGGTGCAGTCGCACCAGAACTGGTGCACTAACAGCTCTTTTGAGCTTGAACTCGACAAGCGCGACGTACGAATGGCATCCGGGTCCCCCGAGGCCCCGTCCAAACATACCAACAAGCTTGAAATCATGAAACAGACTCACACGAACCTTTGGAACTCTCGAAACAACATTAAAACTAAGAATCACACCCTAAAACCTATTGAATTAAACTTATGAACTTCAAGTTCTTCAATCTACTTCCAACGCGCCAAAACGTACTTATACTACTCGGAATGATGCCAAATTTTACATGCAATTCTTAAATGACATTACGAAACTATTTCCAGTCTCGAAATTTTGTTCGGACCTCGATATCACAAAAAATGCGTTCCAAACCACATTTATGGAACTTCTAAAACCTTCAAAAATCCAACTTTCACTATTTGGCGTCGAAACGCTCCCGGGTCATCCAAAACCTGCTTCGGGCATACGCCCAAGTCCGAAATCATCATACAAACCTATTGGCACCGTCAAATCCCGATTCCGGGGTCGTTTACTCTAAATATTGACTGAGGTCAAACTTGGGCACTTGGCCTTTTAAGCCAACATTAAGGAACCAAGTGTTCCGATTTTACCCCGAACTCTTTCAAAACCCCGAACCAACCAACCCCACAAGTCATAAATCGGTAAAAACAAGTACAAGAAGTCTTATTTAGGGGTAAGGGGTTCTAGAAAGTAAAACGACCGGTCGGATCGTTACACCATCAAATCCTAAAATATGCAACAAAAAAAGGCCGTAGACACAAAAATATACCAATTATAAGAGAAATAACACCTCAAAAAGCTGCACCATATTCTAAAAATATATCAAAAATAGCGAAAACTACAAAAATATACCGTTAGCTGTGACTTCTCGCTAAATCCCTTCCTTTTTACTGTTCTCATTAAGTGTGCGTTTGGACATAAGAATTGTAAAATTCCAAAAAAAGTGAATTGTTTTTTTAAAGTGAAAATGGTATTTGAAAATTAGAGTAGTGTTTGGACATGAATATAATTTTGGGTTATTTTTGAAGTTTTTCAAATTTTTGAAAAATTTCAAAATTCATCTTCAAGTAAAAATTAACGAATCTTATGACCAAACATCGATTTCGAAAAAATTCTTATGTCCAAACGGGCTCTAAATCTAATAGACAAAGTTCCTTAAATATTTGACATTGAGACCAAAAGTGTTAGATTTTGGCCAATGTGATGGATTACAAATACTCAGAGAATACTTAAGGGGACTACTGTGAACCTATATTCAAACATAAGGGACCATTTTTGTCATTCCTCATACATCTCATAAAATTTATACGAGGTGTAATCTTTTAGATATACAACTGTTAATATTCTTCTCCTCCTCCGTCGAGAAACCATCTCCGCCCCCTTCCGACGAACGGAACTTCAATTTTGAGGCTTCACGGTCTCTGACTTCTTCTTCTTCAGCACAGGTACCTACTTTTTCGCAATTCACTCCATTTTGTTTTGTTGATTTTGGCAACTATTTAACTAATCTATTGATATTCGAATTATGAGGAAGATGTATATTGAGGCATTGAATATTTTTGGATTCCCGGACTCGATGTTTGATTGTATAGATTTTGCTCAATTTCATCTGAAAGTTTGCTCTATTTGTTCCTCTCAAATTCTGAATTGTGAGCTGTTGCTTTTGTGTAACATTTACTGTTTTGTGGTGTACATTAGTGGTGTCGAGTGCGCATTGTAGTTCAGATTTTATGGTTTTGAGTTTGTTCTCAGAAACACAAAAGGAATGAGGATAGTTTTAGTAGAGCATAATTGTTGGGAGAAATGCCTTGAATCATCTGAAACCTTTAGTATACATATGAGTTTTTTGTACTTATCCTCTTAATCTAGATGCTTTTTTTTTTTTTAAAAGAAAAACAATGACAGTTCCAGATTATATGCATATTTAGGTGTATTGAGAGCATAAAGTGTTTCACTAAACTGAATGTAAGTTTTTTCAAAAAAATCGAACCTACTGAAGACATTTTGTTAGTGTTTAACTTATTAAAAACTTATCACAAGATAAATGAATTAAATAGCAGTTGGTTTTAGGAGAATTGGTAGCTGTTCTGATTTTCTGAATACGTTCTTAGAGTTTAGGATGATAATTTGCAAAGGCTATTAAACTTATCATCTTTTGCACATTTGAATTCCAGTGTCCACATATCCATCATATACACTTAAGATCAATAGCCTCTATCCCCTTCTCCAAAAGATCTGTTGTAATCATGGCTTCCACTTTGTTCTCTGCACCAACATTCAGAGGTCTTAGACCCCTCAACAAACCAACTGATACTTGTCTTTTCCTCAATAAAAAGATCAATTCCTACAAACCCATGAAGAAAAGGTGCAATCTTGGTGTTAAAGCTGAGCTCAACACATCTCTTGTTATTAGGTTGAGCGCGCGATTGTCACTTTTCTTGGGAAGATTTGTTTTCTTTAATTTCCAAAGAGAGAATGTGGCCAAACAGGGATTGCCTGAGCAAAATGGAGTTAGCCATTTTGAAGCTGGTGATTCCGGAGCCAAAGAATATGTCAGTCTGCTTAAATATAATTACCCTATTTTATTCAACATAGTTGATGTTCTTGCTTAGGGGTCTATCGGCCATATTGTTGCTTATTATGTTCTTGCCACTTCTAGTAATGGATATGATCCTAAGTTCTTTGCTTGAAAGAGAAAAGAATCTTCTTGTTGATTTGTACTCTTCCATTGACATGTCCTTGTTCGTAATGCAGTAGCTTAAGTTTGTATATTGGCAACGAATTATTAGTACTACATTTTTCATTTTGTTTTCATCCATGATTTCAATATATTTGTCTTTAATTTCAATTCAAATTTGAGGTTTATGATTAGTTCAGAAGTATAGTCCCAAACTATAGTAGTATTTATTATATAGCTGTCAATATATTTCAATGAAAAAGGAATACTCCCTAGTTACAATTTATGTGATGTGGTTTCAGGTTTGACTCGGTACGGAGTTTAAGGAAAAAAAAGGCAAAATACATAGTTTACCCATTCACCTTGCACCCAAATCCCTGTTGACCACGGGTTTTAACTTTACACACCAAACCTTTCAAATGTGTGTCAATTACACACTGCTTTAGCTACGTGTCATCAGCGTGTTACACACATAAAACAAGCGTGTGAATGATATAACTTTCATGTCACAAGTTTAATAAAGAATCCACGTATTTTTTAGTTTTTCCATTTTACACCAATTAACAAATAAATAAAAAGGAAAAAATAACCCCTCCCTCTTTTGTCTTCTTCCCTGGCCCAACCCCCTTCCCCAATCTATGTCGTCCCCCCTCTCCTCCCCCTCCCCCAACTCCACACAAAAAAAAACCCTTTCCCCGTTGCTTTACATTGTCCAGATGCCCCTTCCCCTCTCTTCTTCTTCCACAACCCCCTTCCCATACCTGGTTTCATCTTCCCTCCCCCTATGTCGTCTTCTTCCCCGATAACCCTCTCCCATTTTGCTTTTTCTTTTGGTTGCTCAACATTTGAAATTTCTCCGAAACAATTCAATCATATTGTTTTAATTTAAGTTTTTAATTTCTTATTTTGGAATTTTGTTGACAAAGTGGCCTTTGTGGTTCTTTTAATTTTGCCAACAAAAGATCTGAAATTTCCTTTTTCGTTATTTTCTTTTGACTCATCATTATCGAGCTTTGTGAAAGGAAAAAATAATGACAAAAAAGGGAGGGTCGAAGATGGAGTTTCAGGCAAAATTATGACCGGTGAAGTTATCTGGTATGTTGTTTGTGTGCATCTATTTGGGTGTTGCAGCTAGTAGTTTTGTGGTAACTGTGGTGGAGTTTTCTTTACAAAGAAGAAGGGGTTGCAATGGTGGAGAAGGAGGTGCAGTGGTGGGGAAAGTGGTACACTGGTTGTTTTTTTTATTTTATTTGAGCGGACCGATTCTGTAAATGTGTCAGTTAATTAAAAGGGTGTTTTTTTAATTCAGAGATACACGACATTGAATATTAACTAGGCTGATCAAAAGCAGTGTGTAATTGACACACATTTGAAAGGTTTGGTGTGTAAAGTTAGACCCGTGGTCAACATGTGTGTAACAGGGATTTGGGTGCAAGGTGGATGGGTAAACTTGAAACTTATAGTCTTAAACATGTTATAGTATTTGTGTGGCTATAAGACATTTGAAATTTAAGGTCTACACCTTTTGTTTGTGCCTGCAAATGGTATAGGAGTTCAATTTTCCATTGGTGTTTTTCTTCTTTCTCTCATGTTTTTAGTTATGTACAGTTATTTGTTAATAGAATTTGATGGGGGTGCATTTGGTACGAGGAAAAATGACTTCCTGGAAAATGTTCCAATGAGTAAACCATTTTATGGTATTTGGTATGATGGACATCATCTTTTATGGTATTTTTCATGAAAAGAAGGAAAATGACTTGTCTGATCGCTAACGGCCGGACATTTTCCTTACAACTATCTTAACTTTTAAATTCATATTACTTCCATACAACAACTCCTATTGCTGCATTTGCTATATAACAGACATGGCAAATGCAGCGACAATAGAGGTGGAGCTAGCATTTATTATAAGTGTTCACGTGAACTCCATAGCTTTTGTTCAGATCCTACATAAGAATAAAAACATTATTCTTATGTTGATGAAAACAGATATGAATTACATAAGCAAAAAGCTTTCTATTCATATTATTCATAAGAATGCTTTATTGGGAACCTATATAACATAAACGATAAAATAACCAAGAAGAGAATTTTTAATAGAGCACAACTCTTTAACAACCTCCTTGATATTTTTTCTTTCACTTGTATCAGACATACATTGAACAAGCAACTCCAACTCCAAATAAGTAAGGAGACTAAAACCTCACAATTTTGTGCCTTCACATGAAGCTTGGAATTTGAGAGCTCTGATCTCTGCTTATGATCAATTCCTCTTCCAAGTTAAGAACTGGATCCACTATTTCAAATGCTCCATCACCATCAGGTATGGCATTCTTGACTAAATCATGAAGGCTTAATTCACCACCGTACATGCCATCTGTAGCCCTTTTCCCTGGGAACATTTCTAGTAAGAGAATACCAAAGCTATACACATAGCCATGCTTCGATGGCTTGCTTCCCATCCCATACTCTGCAACGGAAATATATATCACAAATCAATAGACCGTCATTAGAATTGTTATGGAACATGATCATGTATTATGGAATTGTCTGGAGCTGTGTAGCCGATAGATCCTTAACAGTTGTAGAGCTTGTCTGAATTTCAGATGTTGTTTTATTAGTCAGTAGTAGGAAATGTGCCAATCCAAAATCACCAACATGGGCAACCAATTCATTGTCGAGGAGAACATTGCTCGGTTTGAGATCACAATGAACTATTGGTATCTGACAATCATAATGAAGATAATGGTTGCACCAGCAACATCAGCCATTGCAGAAACCCCAACCTTCTAATTGGCTGAACATCTGCTCTTGAATAATCTGGATGTAGCCAGTCCTCCAAACTTCCATTGGCCATAAGCTCATAAACCAAAGCCTTGAAGTCATTTCCACGATAATCAACACCAGAACTGCAGTGCTTAGCTTGACTAAATTACAATGTCACGACCTCACATTCTGCTATGAAACTTTTGATAGCTCCATGCTGTGAAAGATTCAACGCTTTTATAGCAACAGTTTACCTTCATACGTTTCAACGATTCCCTAATAAACATATCCATGACTCCCAACACCAATCAAGTTGTTCGCGATAAAACCCATTGGTAACTTTGAGAATACTTTGGTAGGACATAGATAGGAGTTGGTTTAGCTCTTTATCTAAAGAAGAAATGTTCGTTTGGTCCTTTGGAATCGATAGAGGAGAAGGGAACGGGGAACCAACCATAACAACTAGCCCCAAAATCCCCAATATTAAGGATGTCATGACAAGCTTAAAGTTAAGCTTGTTTGAATGACTGAAGAAATTGCACCTGGGAAGTTTTAGTCCAGTTACACCACCACAGGTTCTAGGATTTCCAACCACAGAAACAACGCTCACATTCTCAAAGTGAAAGATGCTCTTTCTGGAAGGGCGCCTTCAAAATCATTAAACGACAAGTGGAAGGAATAAGCCCCTGGAATAAATTTCTTCTCATTATTAGATCAATCAATCTCGCACAACTGCCAAGGGTACTGGGAATTTCACCACTTAGACTATTCAAAGAGACATCTAATGACAAGATGTTATTGAGCTCTTTTGGGAGGGATCCAGTCAAGTTGTTTCTAGAAATGTTTAGAACAACCAAGGAAGAGAGGACACATATTAAATTGTTTTGGTTCAGGGTAAGATATAGCAGATTTTGACATTTTGCAACACTTTTGAAGGTATTCTACCTCTAAGGTTGTTATGATCAAGATTTCACTCCGTTAAAAGGCTCGAATTTGCAATGGAATAGGGTATAGTTCCCATGACTATGTTCTGTCATCTGTGACAAGATTAAATATCTTAGCTTATAAAGCTTCCCAATAGTTGGTGGAATGTACCCCCAGGGCCTAGCTCAAGTGGTAATGGGTGGTGGATTTGTTTTTTTAGGTCACAGGTTCAAGCCCCCACACCATGCAAAACAAAGCCTGGTATTTGAGTGGAGAAGGGTAGAGGGGCGGGCCCATTATCCACCGAGTTTCGAAGGCTGCGGTTGGTCCATAGAATCGGCCCCAGACGGATTTCTCGGTTATCAAAAAAAAAAAATAGTTGGTGGAATGATACATGTGAGTTGGTTTCTGCTCAGCCTAAGTTCTTCCAGGTTAACAAATTTGTCGAGAAAATCGATTGCTTGACAAGTCGACAAAGGCAAGATTACCCAAGAGGTTTCTGAAAAACTCATGAAATCTCCCTCCAAATGCATTGTTTTGCAGATACAGATAACAGACGTTTCTCTGTCATATTATTGTGATATTCAATAGTAGTATCTGGTTTTGAGGGAGAATTCAGTGTGAAAATCAATAGGAGAAGAAAGATCCCATCAAGATAAAAGGCCATGGTTTTTGATACATTCTGTAGAGCTTCTTAAATGCTCTATTGTTTGAAGGTGGTAAACTCTATACAGCATATATATATATAGAGAGAGAGGGAGGGGGGGGGGGGGGGGGGGGGGGGGGGGGGGGTCATAAGCTGTTTATTTTTTAATAAAATAAAAAATTTGACATAGTGCAAGTACTCCTAAGTTTGCCTGATCTGTATTGAAAAGTCTAAACTCAAAGAGACAATCGAGGTGCTAAATCTTTTGTTGTTGGAAGTTGATCCAAAAAGTTTTTCAAAGTCGAACTGAAAGTAGGAGGCCTCATCATTCTACACTAATGCAATTGATATTTTGCTTCTAACACTAGAATACCAACAACGGCGAAGCTAGAATTTTTAGTTAGGGGATTTAAATATAAAGAAGTAAATAGCGAAGAAACAAGAGAGATTCAATATCTACTAGTATATATATATATATATATAATAAAAAAATTGACCTTGTATATACATTGTAATTTTTTCAAGTTGCACCCCTTAGTCTCGCCCTTGAATGTTGGGGAGAGAAGGAAGATTCTGGTTTCGAGATCATTTTGACATATTTTGATTACAAGTAATTCGTTTCAAATCATGTAGTAGGACTTTTTTTTTGGCTCATACTATCAAAGTAAGATAACATTCTTGGACTATAGAATGTAACTCCTCGTTGAATAAAGAAGAAGAATATAAGTCGTCATTTCCAAATTATTGTTGGCTTTCACGTCCGCGAGATCAATTTACGTAATATTGACAATATTTTTTTTTTAAAATAAATGAATTGTAGTACTTTGGTCTAATGTTTCTATGTTTGTACATCAGTATTTATGAAATGAAGAATCTATTTTTAGTTCCTTACAAGTTCTTTTTTTTTTTGTTCAATTGATTTTCCAAAGAAAGCGTTGGGACATGACAAATGTGAGATTTGGGAAATAATAATTTTTAAAGTTAGGTATAAAAAAGATATAGAAAATTGAGTCACGAAGATGAAAAGTATACAACATTGAAATATATAAGTACTTCTAAGACAAAATGTAGTAATATTGAGAAGTCTAAAATAAAAGGGACAACTTTTGAGACTCAAATTCTTGGAAAATGTTTGGGGCAAGAATCTGTGATCCAAGAAGAACCAATGAAGCAAAGCCAGCTCACCATCCAAAATCTTTCTTTGCCTCATTCCTATCCTCACAAAATCTGTTTCTTTTCTCCCAAAGCCTTTCCTAGCATATAAACCTCATTTCCAATATCCAATTAAAGATCAATTCCTCTTCTCCGGAAAAAAAAACTCTGCTGTAATCATGGCTTCTTCTTTGTTCTCTGCACCAACATTTCAAGGTCTAAGACCTCTCAACAAACCAACTGATTCTTGTGTTTTTCTCAACACTAAGCCCAATTCCTACAAACCCATGAAGAAAAGATGCAATCTTGGTGTTAAAGCTGAGCTCAACACATCTCTTGTTATTAGTTTGAGCACAGGACTATCACTTTTCTTGGGAAGATTTGTTTTCTTCAATTTTCAAAGAGAAAATGTGGCCAAACAAGGATTGCCTGAGCAAAATGGAGTGAGCCATTTTGAAGCTGGTGATTCTAGAGCTAAAGAATATGTTAGTTTACTTAAATCTAATGACCCTGTTGGTTTCAACATTGTTGATGTTCTTGCTTGGGGCTCAATTGGTCATATTGTTGCTTATTATATTCTTGCCACTTCTAGTAATGGATATGATCCTAAGTTCTTTGGTTGATGAAGAAAAGAGTCTTCTTCTTGATTTCTTATTTCCTTGTTTGTAATACAGTAGCTTATTTGGACAACTTAGCTTTGGCTGAGAAATGATTGTAAAAGAGAGAGGTTGTCTTGTTTATTTCTCTTCCATCGATTATATAATAAGCTTTGTTTGTAATGCAGTGACTTCAATTTTAATTTTAGTTTGAGATTTTTGGTTACTTCATAACTATAGTTGCAGGATACCACAAAAGGATGTGGTGGTGGAGATGATGCTGCTCTTCCGCTAACCAGAGATCTCAGGTTCGAGCTCTGGGTATGGAAATATTCTTGGTAGGGAGCGCTTTCCCCGAGTGAGGCCCTACGCGGGGCGAACCCGAATATAGTCGGACTCCAATACGGGTTTCGAACACTGGATACCTGGTGCTCAATTTTAATTTGATGTTGAGTCGTGAAAATAGCCTCGTGCAAAATGGTTAGATTGTATACATAAGACCCAATATGATCATTTTGGTTACTATATATATATATATATATATATATATATATATATATATATATATATATCTCATGTAGGGACCTGCTGTCACGACCCAAATTTCTCTCCGTTGGGTATCGTGATGACACCTAGTCGTAGGGACTAGGTAAGCCTAACAGTTACTGAATAACAATATAATAAAAGGAAAATTAACAGTCTCGATATAAAATCTTGACAAAATTTACAAATTTCCCAAAACCGGTAATACAAGTCATAAGCTCTACGAATCTTCTACAACTTCTAAATATAATTGTTTGGAAATAAATGCAACAGTGTATGAATATTACTGGTAAGAAGGTGACTCTGAAGCGTGCGAACGCAGCAGTAGGGTACCTTGAGTCTCCTCGGCAACGATCCACGCAGCTACTAACAATATATATATCTGGATCTGCACACAAAAATGTGCAGAAGTGTAGTATGAGCACACCACAGCGGTGCCCAGTAAGTATCAAGACTAACCTCTGTGGAGTAGTGACGAGGACTAGTCAAGACACCACTGGTCTAATAAGATAAACAGAAATGAATGTAGAAATAACCGAACACTACATTTATTTAAGACTTCACAGAATAATTTACAACCATGACAGTATAATGCGGAAGGAAATTTCATAAATTAACCAACGGGACAACATGAAAATACACAAAAAGGTGGACAACAAAACAAGCTAAACCGGAAGAAAACACAACACACTAGAGAACACCGATAACTCAACCCTGCGTCTGTTGTTCACATCGGGACTCAGCCATCAAAATAAATAAATTGGTGGAAACCTTTAAACAGTAGTTCATATTGAAAACTTGCAAATATAATCATTTCAGTTTAGAAAGATCTCCTTTGAAAAACACACTTTCTCTAGATGTATATATAAGTATATTTAATAGAGAGGATTACTTAGAACATAGTTTCCTTCAAAATACGAAATTTCCAAATATGCTTTTTCAATAAATGGCTTTCAAATGTCATTTATGCAAAGACGAATGCTTTTCAAATATGCCTTCGATATAAAAATCCTTCAATCATAATCTCCCTCGAAACCATTACTTTTCCAATAATACTTTTCAATAGAACCTTTTATTCATAGTCCCCTCAAGATAAATCTACCGGAATTCAATTCGTAACTCAGGAATTGCCATACAGTACAGGAGAAACCTCAAGTCTTTCAATAATGCAGTAAGAGATCAATATGAATATCTAAATTGAAACAACGGAATATCAACACTCAACAAGTACAAAAAATATCAAATAGGAAACAATCATGACGAAGCAAATATCCACAGAAAATATCAGAGAGAAGACAACGGAAGCAATAACAAGACATAAACAAATGCGAAAAAATATCAAACAGGAATCCACGGGCATAATAATACAAAGACAAGTGCACGGCATCACCCTTCGTGCTTTTACTCTCATCCTCACCAAAACAAGTGCACAACATCACCCTTCGTGCTTTTACTCTCATCCTCACAATAAATAAATAAAAACGGCACGGAATGTCCCCCATGCTAAAATATCATAAACATGGCACAGAATGTCCCCTCGTGCTAAAATATCATAAACATGGCATGGAATGTCCCCTCGTGCTAAATAACATAAACATGGCACGAAATGTCCCCTCGTGCTAAAATAACATAAACATGGCACAAAATGTCCACTCGTGCTAAAATAACATAAACATGGCACAAAATGTCCCATCGTGCTTTACACTCTTCCTCACTCAAACAATATCAAGAACAACAATTTGGTAAGGAAAATCAACAATAAGAACCATAAATCACAACATCCCGGCAAGGGAGTCAACAATGCAAACAATATCATTGACAACACAAACAGTAATAGAAACCATACCATCCCGGCAAGGGAATCAACAATGAAAGCAACATCATCCCGGCAAGGGAAAATAGCTATAACCAATCTCGCCTAAACAGTTAACTTCACGGAATAAAACTCGGATTAAACAAAGCCCAACAATAGACAACATCAAGGAATGTCAATAACATAAATGTTTAACAACCAGACCTAGGTAGCACTTAAGGGAAAAATCATATAAGTCACAATGCAAGACTTACGGGCATGCTAGACTCCAACGAATAGATGTTCCAACTACAACTAGTCAACTATAGGGCTAGATGACACTAATTATAGTTAATTAGGCAATTTAAGAAGAAATATAACATGATAATAAGAGAGGTAGAATGTTCAGTTAAGTCAATTAAGATCAAATAGCCAACGAAGGAATTCAAAAGCAAGTAATTCTAATTTAAATAGGAAAGGATGAGATTAACAACCAAGGATTCAAATGTAGCAATTACAATTCATACACATGTAACACAAGAACCTACGAATCCTAAAAGGACAATCTAATTGCAAATAAGTCCGAGTACGCACTCGTCACCTCGCATACACGGACTACAATCAACAAGGAAGACTCAATCCTAAGGGGTAGTTCCCCCCCACAAGGTTAGGCAAGATACTTACCTCAAAGACGACAACCCGATACTCAAAAATTAACTTCTCGGGCGAAAAGACCTCCGGATGGCTCAAAATCAACTAAAACAACTTCAAAATACATATAACACATATATGGAACGATTCCGAATAATAAAGTTTCAATCTTTACAAAATTATGAAAATTGACCCCCGGGCCCGCACCTTGGAACCCGACAAATTTTACAAAATTCGATTACCCATTCCGATACGAGTTCACCCATACTAAATTTATCAAATACCGATGTTATTTGGTCGTTCAAACCATGATTTTTCATTTTAGAAGTTTCCTTTCAAAACCCACAATTTCCTCAACCCAAAACACAAATTAAATGATAAAAACAAGAACTAATTCATGAAATATAATTAATTCTAGTGGAAGAACACTTACCCATTCAATTTGTGTGAAAAACCCTTCAAAAATCGCCAAGAACAGAGCTCTAGAAGTCAAAATATGTTAAAATTGACTTAACCCTCGTTTTTGGAAAATTATATTCTGCCAAGGTATTTAAAGCATCGCGATCGCGGACGAGATAATGCGATCGCGTAGAGGAAAAATGTTACTGACCATAAGGGTTCTATGCGATCGCGATGAGACAAATGCGATTGCATTGAATGAAAATGTGGGTACTGCTCAGGTGAACTACGCGAACGCAGTTGGCCATATGCGATCGCGAAGTAGATGGGCTCACTGCCCCCAACCCTATTTCTACCGTGCGAACACGATTGAGTTAATGCGACCGTGAAGAAGGAGAAGGTGAACTTCCGCGATCGCGAGTAGATCTATGCGAACGCAGTGAAGGAATCACTGAGCGGGTAAAGGCAACACTGTGCGATCGCGATCACAGCTATGCGATCGCGTAGAAGGTAACCAGGAGACAACATCAACAATGGAAAATGAGGAAAAATCGATCCGAAACCTATCCGAAACACACCCGAGGACCCTGGGACCCCGTCCAACCACACACACAAGTCATATAACCTAACACAGACTCGCTCGAGGTTTCAAAACACATAAAACAACGAATCACCAAAAATCGAACTTATGAATTTTCAAAACATCAAATATCAAAACTCGCATCGAAACCTATCAATTCAACCCGGAATGACGTGAAATTTTACAGACAAGTCACAATCAACACAACGGGACTACAACCACTCCCGGAATTCCATTATGAGCCCGATATCAAAATTTCACCTATCGACCGAATTCGCCGAAATTCTAATTTTCGCCAAATTACCTCAAATCACTCTACGGACTTCCAAAACCAATTCCGGACGCACGCCTAAGTCCAAAATCATCATACGAAGCTGTTGACCTTAACAAAAGTTCATCCCGAGGCCGTTTACACATAAGTCAAACCTCTGGTCAACTCCCATCACTTAAGATTCCAAAACTGGAATTTTTCTCCCAATTCGACTCCGGATTATCCGGTAACTGAATCTAACCACGCATGCAGGTCGATATACACAATGTGGAGCTGTTCAAGACCTTACGCCATCAAACGGAACTTAAATTCCTGAAACCACCGGTCGGATCGTTACACCTGCATATTATCTTAAGAGTGATAGAATAGAATTCAAAATAAGAACATGTGTATCAGTAGAAGTACCATAGTCTAATTAGTAACTTTGCAATCAAGTAAATGTGAAAATCATGGTTGTATTAAACTTCCAATAAATTTTAAAATTGAGTTTAAATAGAACGTAAAAATAACACGGTCTAGTCAGTTTTCGGATTGGTCATTCAAAAATAGTTAGCGTTTCCAAAGCCATTGAAAATAGCCACTATTTTACTGCATCACAGAAAGTTCAAACATAATGTACTGGATATCGGTGCACCTATGTATGAACTTCCAGCATATTATGCTGGAATTCCAACACGTGAAAAGTTCCAGTATAATATACTGGAGATTGGAGCACTTGTGTATGAACGCTCAGCATATTATGTTAGACCGGTATATTATACTAGAACTCCAGTATATTATGCTGGAGTTCCAGTATATTATGTTGGAGTATTTTCTGGATTTTGAATAATGTTTTCGTTCAGATTTATCTTACATGAAAAGTGGCTAAATTTCGATTACTTTAAAATCATGGCTACTTTTGAATGACCACCTGTAAATCTATCTATTTTTGAATTTCTCCCAAATAAAACTTATACATATATTAATTAGTAGAACGGGTTTTAGGCTTGGTATCACAATTCTTGCATAATAGTCTCTTTATTATAATTCTGTATAATCGTATCTCTATATTATAGTTACGGTGTTACAATACATGTACTATAATTTCTATGAATAACTCATTAGTAAAGATAATCCTAACATAAATTTTGGGTTGAAATAATATGATGTTTGGTCATATAGCAAAATGATATCTTCATAAATATTACCACTAGGTTATTAATTAGCGAGAAAGTTACATAATCTCATATATAAATGTTGTTTTATGTGATAATGTTCTTTCTTCTGTGATTTAGTTTTCAATTTGGGAGAGATAATTATACTTCTTTTCTTTTGAATTGGTTTGATTCGCCCAAAGTATCACATTACTTTAAGAATTACTTATAATAGATTAGAGAGTAATAATAAAAATTAGATAACCTTATGCAAAATTGAAATTAGCGTGTTTATTTCATTGTTTTTGACGATTTGCCTATCTAAAATATCAGAGAGTGCTTGTTAGAGAAATTCTAAAAATATCATTGATATTTAGATTGCGGGTTTGACCGAACCCAACAGCTTTGGTGTAACCTCAATATTTATTGTAAGAAATTCACTGAATACTTATAAAGTATTAATTTAGAACTTAGCAACTAAAAAGATAAAAAATTCCGAACTCGTAAGCTTCAATCCTAGTTCATCACTTACAACAATAACAACATACCCAATATTATCCCACATCGTGGGGTCTGGGGAGGGTAGTGTGTACGCAGACATTACCCCTACCTTGTGAGGATAGAAAGCTATTTTCAATATACCCTCGGCTCAGGAAAGCATAAACACCACATTGATGAAAATATAGAGACGAAGGGACAATATCAAAAAGCCATATAAAAGCATAATAAAAAAACAAGATAGTAAGGTAATCAATAATGAAAGAAAACAACGGTAAGTCATAAAAACCTACTACCAACAGAAAGCGAGACTGCGTGCCAATACTACTATTATGAACACTCTAGACTACCTACTCTACTACCCTAATCCTCGACCTCCATACCTTCCTATCAATGGTCATGTCCTCGATCAGCTAAAGCTGCACCATGTTTTGCCTAATCACCTCTCCCCACCTCTTCTTTGGCCTACCTCTACCTCTCTGTAGGCACTCCAATGTCAACCTCTCACACCTCCTCACCGGGACATCTGTTCTCCTCCTCCTCCTCACATGACCAAACCACTTATGCCGCACTTCCCGCATCCTTGTCGCGAATAACCTCATTTCTGATCCTATCTAACCTGGTGTGCCCGCACATCCATTTCAACATCCTCATCTCTTCTATCTTCATCTTCTGGACATGAGCGATCTTGACTGGTCAATACTTGGGCCCCATACAACATCGTTGGTCTGACCACCACTTTGTATAACTTACCCTTAAGTTTCGGTGGCACCTTCTTGCCACACAAACACCGGAAGCGAGTCTCTATTTCATCCATCCCGCCCCAATACGATGTGTGACATCTTCATCAATCTCCCCACCCCGCTGAATAATAGACCTAAGGTACTTAAAACTCCCTCTCCTAGGGATGACCTGCGAGTCTAGCTTCACCTCCCCTTCTCCTCCTTGAGTCTCGCCACTGAACTTACACTCCAAGTATTCCGTCTTGGTCCTGCTCAACTTAAAATCTTAAGATTTCAGGGTCAGCCTCCATACCTCTAATTGCGCGTTCACACTTCTCGCGTCTCGTCAATTAATACAATATCATCTGCAAATGGAATGCACCACGGCACCCCCTGGATGTGGCGCGTCAGTGCGTCCATCACCAGAGCAAACAAAAAAGGTTGAGTGCCGACCCCTGATTCAACTCCATCATAACCGGGAAATCGTCCGAGTCCCCACCCACCGTCCTCACTCGGGTATTTACTCCATCATACATGTCCTTAATCAACCTAACGTAGGCAACATGTACACCTCTAGCCTCCAAACATCTCCATAAAACCTCCATCGGAACTTTATCGTACGCCTTTTCTAAGTCGATGAACACCATATGCAAGTCCTTCTTTCTCTCCCCATACTGCTCCATCAATCTCTTAACAAGGTGGATGGCTTCTATAGTCGAACACCCCGACATTAACACAAATTGATTCTCGAAAATAGACACACTCCTCCTCACCCTTAGCTCAACCACTCTCTCCCGGACTTTCATACCAGACTAAGCAGCTTGATACCCGATAGTTATTGCAATTTTGGATATCACCCTTGTTCTTGTATACAAGAACCATCTTGCTCCACCTCCACTCTTCAAGCATCTTTTTCGTTCTAAAAATGACATTAAATAACCTAGTGAGCCACTCCAAGCCTTCCTTTCCCGCACTCTTTCAAAACTCCACCGGGATTTCATCCGGCCCGATCGCTTTGCCCCTGCTCATCTTACGCATAGCCCACTCAACTTCATCAACTCTAATGCGCCTACAATACCCAAAGTCACAACGACTACCAGAGTGTTCCAAATTACCCAGTACAATGCTCCTGTCCCCCTCCTCGTTCAAGAGACTATGGAAGTTTGTTTGCCATCTCTAACGGATAAGCCCCTCATCCAACAAAACTCTACCTTCTTCGTCCTTGATGCACTTCACTTGGTCCAAGTCACGCGCCTTGGCTAACTTGAACAATCTCTTATCCTAGCCTCGGCCCTCGAGTTCCTCATACAAACAATTAAAAGTTGCAGTCTTGACCGCCGTAACTGCTAGCTTTGCCTCTTTCTTAGCCAACTTATAATGCTCCTTATTCGTAATTTTCTCCTCCTCGTCTACACTTTCCACTAGTTTCAGATACGCTGCTTTCTTGGTTTTCACTTTTCCTTGCACCTCTCCCTTCCACCACCAGTCTCCATTGTGACCACCAGAGTAACCCTTTGAGACCCCTAATGCCTCTCTCGCGGCTTCCCTAATGCAGTGTGCAGTCGTGGTCCACACAACGCTTGTTTCCCCACTACTCCTCCAAGCCCCCATAGTCACCGGCTTGACCCCCAACTCCTGTGCTTTAGCTTCCATCAAGGCTCCCCACTTGATCCTATGTTGCCTATATATCACCCTCTTCCTCCTCTTCCTCGTGATCTCAAGGCCCATGACCATGAGTCTATGAAGGGTCGAGAGGTTCTCACTCGAGATGACTTTGCAATCCGTGCAAAGACCTCTATCGGACTTCCTGCAGAGTAAATAATCAATCTGAGTCTCGGCCACCGAACTATGGAAGGTGACCAAATGCTCCCTCTTCTTCGGTAAACTCGAGTTTGCTATCACCAATCAAATGCTCTAGCAACATCCAGCAATTAAGTATATTTTGCACTTGTGTATGCATATAAAATACGATGGACAAGGCTACCTGAAAATACATATGAAGAAGTATATTTTGCCAAGAAGAAGAGCTTCCACAATAGTGATATTAACAATAAACCACCATGATTGCACAATTTGTAAGCAAGTGAAGATGCAGCTGCTATTAGAGCTGCAGTCCAATGTTTTTGGAAGAAGCACATACCAAAATATGCAAGATTTTTAACAAGATTTACCCTAGAGTTCATTCACTAAGGACTATATTTTTCGATCCTCCAAAAATGTCGTTGACGAAAATTATTTATTTGATATTATGGATGATCAGTTAGAGAAGGACGTTCCGTTTGTGTAGTTGGTCTAGTTTATTACTCTTTCCTTGTGCCTATTTTGTTGTAGGGGGTTGGTTCACAGGTACCATCTTTGTAACTTCATGGTATACCTATGGATTGGCCAATTCTTAATTGGAAGGCTGCAATTTCTTAACTACTGCGGTAGCGATTTGATCCGAGCTCTTGGAATTTTCATTTCATATAATACTTAAATAACTTGGGATCTTAAACACAAGTTCTCCATATTTTCTAGTTGATATAATCAAGCTTCAATCTCAACTAGTTGATATCGCCTATATCTATCTTTTGCTTTCACTGTGTTCCGTTCGCTGCATAATCTCCAAAAGATTTTAGGCCATCTATGAATTCCATCCTTCCATGTGACTAAGATCTATCCTGTCCCTTTTAACACATTGAAAACAGTAATTACAATTTCCTAGTCCCATCAACTTCCGTGTTGATCACCTGTAAGTTGTAAAACAAAGGGAAAACAAAATGTTCCGACCTAGGATAATAAGCTCATGAGCTTGGTCTTACTTCACCATCGAGAAAGAAAAGAAACATTGTGGTCAAATGCAAATCAATGAGTCAACTTTCAGTTTGATTCAAGGTCACAAATACATGATGAAATCGCCCCACCCCCACAAGATCACAGTTCTGGCCTATGCCTTATGGAAACAACACTTTGCTTTCTTGTTCACATGGCTGGAGTTCCTCTCGCTTCTATACATCTCTCCATTCTACATCTCCTGACACTTGAAATGGTGCACAACAATTTATGCGACAAACGTAAATTGCACAACATAAGAAATTTACAGCCAAATCAACTACTAACTCCTATGCTACTGGTTTACAAAGTTAAAGCCAGAGCCACCTTGAAGCCAAGTAAACATACCCGAACCAGCATGCAAAGTGCTCAGATTATTGTGTCAAGGTATGTGTAGTTATGCCGTCGTCCAAACTCCAGAAGGCTACCATATGTGCGATCCCAAACTCCAACGAAAAGGGACTCTGTATCAGGACTAAAAGACAGACCAGATATCTCACCAAAGAAATCAATTTCTTGCTCCTGCTCATACCCACTTTTTACATCAAAAACATGAACGAAATCTGCAGGTTCTGCCATAGCCATAAATCTGCCATCAGATGTGAAGCGGATTGACCGAATAGCTCCAAGGTTACCCTTCAAAGCAACAACTGATTTCGACAAGTTCCGTACGTCCCATACTCTGCAGGTTTTATCCTGGTTCCCAGTTGCAAAAGTTAGGCCATCAGGATGCCATGCTGACGCAAACGAGAAGTCACCATGTCCGCACAAAGGTGAAACAATCTGTAAGCATTAAATTAGATTACTGACTGGTTCATCAGATATTGAACAATTCTGATAAATTGAATCATGGGAGGAGATAAATGCACAAGTACTTTTGCATTTCTGGAATCGACCAATAAACCGTCGGGATTATCTCCAACTATTGCGAGAAGCTTACCGTCAGGGCTCAGTGATGCATGCTGCAAGCATAAAATAGGGAAAATAAAGTAAGTAACGCCTTATTATGGAAATAAAAATAAAAGGAAAAAAGAAGTTTATACCACCAATAGAGAGTTGTATGAAGATAAGACTTGTGTTAATCAATATGAGATAAGTGATTAAAATAATATCTGTATAGAAAACCCCTTAGATTGAAACTATTGAAGTACGAGAAAGAGAAAGGTATCTTTTAATTTCAACCTAAGCTATTCATAAATTAAATTCTATTTTGAAAATCAATAAAAACTAGCAAATCATCAGTGATGGCATGCACTAGTAGCACATAATTAGGAAACCTTCTTGGTATATATCCACTATGACATACATTTTGGGGCATGTGTGCACCCATAAACACAAGCAATACAGACTTACATTCACTGGCCAGGGAAAACGGAAATGCTTGGACAGTTGAAATTTCTCCATATCAAAATCTCTAACTCCAGAGTCGTTATTCGAAGCTATAAAATGAAGTGCACCACTGAGGAGCAAAAGATATCTCAGTTAAAATCATTCTCACTAAGAAATAGCATGTTTCAGGAGTATGTAGGATAAACATAATACCTGGCAGTGTTATAAATCTCAACAGCATTAGTAATTGCATTGTCATCATATGTTGTCCGGGAACAGAAGCAAACTCCAGGCCTGTCTAAATACTGCATATAGTTTCAAGAACAATTAGTGACCAGGGAAATAGTTTCATTTTCTGAAGGTGAAGATAGAACTGCAAACTCAGCACCATGACCCAAACATAACTAGCGCAAATTCAGAAGTGCAGGTACATGCTCCAGTTGTTGATGCCCGAAAAAACAAGGAGTAAAAAGGTCCAAACCAATCAGAGGGAATTTGACACACCTTGCAAATAAGTTCTCCTTGAAATCCCCCAGCAACAAGCAACTTGTCTTTCACCGTAAGAGTGCTGACTTGAGTCTGTGTAAATCCTTCTAAAAGGCTACCAGGGTGCTTCTACAATGCCAAAACAAAAAGAAAAAGGTCATAACCAAGTTTGCCAAAACAAACCAGTGACTTCCACGTTCACAACACCTACCTCACATGGTGCTACATGCCCTGATACATTCAGAACTTCAGTTTTGCTACAGGTCAAGGATGACCAATGAATGACGGAAAAATGGGACATAAGGTACACGTCATGCTTGGAGGTTGCCCAGACCAAGTTCCTCAGCTATATCATGGGGAAAAAAAACAAGCTTCAGATTTATTGTGGCAAAATCATAAGCTAATGTGCGTAAAAAAAATAAAAAAAATTAAATGACATGCACGATTCTATATCAGCAAATACAGATCATATGGTTTATCCAAGTCACTTGGTTTGATATTCAGCCTAGTTCATTCACTCCATAATAATGACGTCTTCAAGAAACCCTCAAACATATTCTTAGCCTAGTCCCTTCCATATAGTAAAGCAAAAGGTAAAGAGGGCTGTAACTATTACCTGGAAGTGTAAAATTGTTGATTTAACAGATCTTGAATTACGTCTGAAGTCATAGTACGAAGCCTCTTTGTTTGTGGCTTTGCAGTCCTGTAGAAAGCAAAAGGATAGAGTCACCCATGTTCCCATTAGACACAAACGCCGTCACTTAGACCAATTAGGAAATTAAAAAAAAACACATCTATTTTACCTTCTCTGATGCCTCCCCAGATTGTGGAACATTTTCATAGTTCTTATATTGCTCTAATCTTGTTTGCCTGTATTTCTCCCTGGTTATGCTAAGCCTTTCCCAGGGAATACCTTGAATGTCTCTACCTCTCCTTGCCTCGGCAGCAGAGGTATCTTGCATTTTATTATTCTTCAAGAAGAAAACAATTTAATAGGTTTAGATACTGAAAGCACAATCTTCTGAACAAAATGAATACATCTAATATGTCCTCGTACAAAACAGCTCAGCTTTTATGGATGAGTTCACAAACCATGTAGTCATATTCATCTGCATCTGAATCAGAGGCATCAATATCTCTGCCATGGAACTCATCATCCATATCATCATCTATAGCTTCCATTTCATATTCGTTTGCCATGTAATCAGCATCATCCTCTTGTTGATGGGACATGTTTTACCCCTACTAAATTAACTACAAACTACAAAGGTTAACCACAAAAGTTAACTACATTCAAGAATTGAGATAGTGTACCTTAAACAAACTTCCAAGTCAAATATGGGATAAGATACTCATAAAGCACCAGAGCATCCATATAGAGAAAGACCAAGTTATTCTTGGCCTTCGAGCACTAAGTCAATCCATAAATGCAGAAAAAGATTAAATAAAATTTCTTTTAAGCAGCAAAAGCACATAAACATGCATCATAAATCATCTTTTCCTCTATCCAGGCTTCTACAAAGCCAGCTTATTATAAACTCAAAGATTCCATTCACAGGGATGGACAACAAAAGAGGCAAGCACTGAAAACACGAATACTTGCCTGGATCTGCATAGAGATCATGTCAAATGAGCACACTAACAATCCCTGAAGTAAAATTTTGAAAGAGAAGAATAGTTATAGCCTAAACTATAGTCTGAGGAGAGGTAGAGGAAGGCCAAAAAGTATTGGAGAGAGGTGATAATGCAAGAAATGGCATATCTGTAGCTTATCGAGGACATGACCCTTGATAGGAAGGTGTGGAGATCGAGAACTAGGGTAGAAGGCTAGTAGGTAGTTGCGCGTTTATCCTTTTCTTATCTGTAGTATCAATAGTATTCTCTTACTTTTTTATACTTACATCCCTATTACTACCGGTTGTTTCTCTTGCTTCAGTGTTCTTATTATCTTCTTGTTGTTTGTACTGCTTCGTGTTACTGTTTCCTTTCTATTATATCTCCGCTATTACATTTCTTTTCCATAATGTTGTGACTATGTCTTTCCTGAGCCAACGAGAAACAATCTCTCCGGTCTCTACCTTCACAAGACAGGGGTAATGTTGCTTGCACACTATCCTTCCGAGACCCTACGAGTGGAATCACACTTGGTTTTTTGTTGTTGTTATTGTTATATAGTCCGTAACTTAATTACAATACCTGAAGAAATTCACGATTTCAACTTCCTCAATTAACAATAGTTTTATCCTTTTTAATAAGAAAAACTTCATCGATTAATAATAGATAGGATTCACATTGTAACAAGCACTAACAGCCTACAACATGACTTTAGAGAAAAAGCTATTCCCCTCACACATTTAACAAGCACAAAATTCAAATCTCAGGAAAGACAACTTGAAAACTGTGGTGTATGCAACCAACCAGCAAAGGAACTAAGTAGAGGATAGGATTGAACCCCCTTCATTGAAAAACTATACTGCGCAAATGGGATAAAAAATAATTTTTCTGATCATATGTAAACTATCGAATCCCCTTGACATGAAGAAAAACTATACTAACTCTAGTATAGTGGTAAAAGGGGGTTCAAAAGTTGCGGTAGGTCATAGGTTCAAATTCTAATTATGACATTCTAGACTTTTTTTTGAATCCCCTATATAAATTCCTAGCTCCTCCACTGTATGCAACACCAAATCTAACTTATTGACACACACACACACACGTACACACGCGCGCACACATACGTATAGATTCACAACCCTAGGATATACAACCAAAAGGGAGGACCTTTTCTAACTTACAGAATTAAGTGCTGACCAAATTATAAGAAAAAAAAAATTAGGTTCAATCTGCATATCAAAACTTTACAAATTCTACAAATTGACAGCAAAAATTCCAGTAGCAAAGATCATTTAATAAATAACCACAGTAATACCATAAATTCCACAATTGAAAAAAATAAAACCACAAAAGTCAAACTCTAAAACATCGGAGATAATAAAAAAACAATAATCGTACATAATTAAACGCATAGCAAAAGGAGAAAAATGATTTTTTTAATATAAATTTCTGACCTTTGGGCGAAAAAAGGGCACAATTGATCGATGTTCCTTTGATCTCGATCTGGAGATTTGATAATCAGAAGAAGATAATTAACACATGAGAATTTAATTGATTTATTTAATTACGAAAATAATTGCTGTTGTTTTAGGCTTGTAGATCGAGGGGAAAAAAAGGTTAATTTCTGTGTTCTTCTGCAAATATGGAATGGGATGAAAGGGATAACCTTTGGTTGCAGGGGTATTATTGGAAATAAATTATATACAACATGGAACTGAAAATGACTTAAGTAATCAATTTTGATAAATTGATATAATCTTATAAGATAAAAAGAAAATGTAATCTTCAATCTGATTAATGTAATTAAAATTAAAAATTATAAGAAAACTCATAATATTTGATTTAATTTGGTATTATATAGTATAAAAAGCTCCAAAATTCTACATTTTTTATTTCCCTCAAATATTAATAGACTCTATTTCCGATCCGTATAATATTTGATTAAGAATATTCACCTGCAATTAAGCGTACACTTTTAATTATAAATTATTAATCAACACATCATTTAGTTACACATTTTTATGTTAAGTTTATAATATAATTATACTCTAAATATGGGAGTAATTATAGTTCTTAAAGTAGTCCAATATAACACATTTCCTCTATAAAGGTCCCAAGTGCACATATTTTGGTTAATTGAAAGTTAAATGTGCCTAGTTATACATGATAAGGATCAAAATTAGAATTTACTAATGACTAAGGGACCAAGAATGCAATTATCTCTAAACGCTCAATAAAAACCAAACTGTAAACCACTTTATAATTTTTCATATTGTTTTTATGGTTCGTATAAGCATACATCTAAATAACAATTAAAATGCCTAATCAATCGAAATAATATGAACCATTAATTAGTAGGGGGAAAAACATGGTAGAAATGTTTATACAATGTACTTCATTCCAAATTTTACTAAGCTCTAGACTTGTTAAATCTTTTTTCTATTTACTGTTGATTTCTTGTAAATTAAGGTAAATGTAACAGTACTCAAATTATCACACTATATTGGCAAGAATTGATACTCAACTAAAGTTCAATTATGTATTCTCAATAAGCCAAATTACAGAATAAGAAGTGAATTGGGGATACATAGAAGGAGTGAGATACTAGAAGAAGAGAGAGGAGAGAACAAGATCAACTCATAACAATAATCGGATACCCTGCGTTGCCAAACGCTTGCTGCTTTATACCCTTGGCGTAACAAACTCTCCTTTTCCTTTCCACACATAATCCTCAAGACGTTTTGGAGGAATTATCTTCTACAGCTCTTACGTGGTATCCCCATGTGCTCATCCCTTGTGGCATCCTCCGTGGCATTCTCGTCAACGTTACTATTCACAACAATACTCCCATCCTCGAAAACAACCTTGTCCTCAAGGTTGTAGTTAGCTGGCTCGTCACGAGGCGGTGAATCAGCCAACTGTAATGGTGTCACCTGCTGATCAGGGGTACCAACACATCGTTTTAACATTGAAACTGGAAGACAGAGTGAATTTTGGTAGCTTCAGGTAATTCCAATCGATAAGCAACGATGCCAATGCGTTTCAGTACCTTGTAAGGCTCGAAATACCTCCTTCCCAACTTGTGATCGCGTTGTAGACGTAGGGAGATTTGTCCGTAAGGTTTCAATTTGACAAACACCCAATCTCCTATGTCAAAAGCGATGTTTGTTCAGGATTTGTTTGCTAAAGTCTTCATGCAGTGTTGAGCCTTCAATAAATTGGATTTGAGAACTTGCAGAACTTCATCTCGCTGCAGCAAATAAGACTCGACCAAGTCGCTAGCAGTACTTCCCAAAATATAACGAGCAATGGTAAGAGGCTCCCTTCCATACAAGGCTTGAAAAGGAGTCATGCCCGCAGATGTTTGATAAGAAGTATTATACCAGAATTCAGCCCATGGTAACATAGCTACCCAATTAGAAGGTACTTCTGCAACATAGCATCGCAAGTATTTCTCTACACACTTGTTAAGGGCTTCTGATTGTCCATCACTTTGGGGGTGATAAGCGGTACTCATAGCCAAGGTCGATCCCTGCAAATGATTAATTTCCTGCCAAAAAGAGTGGATAAACTTGGGGTCTCTATCTGTGACTATGGTACGAGGAGGATCATGTAGTATGATCACCCCTATGATAAACGCTTCAGCCACAGTACAAGATGAGAAAGTAGAGGGCAAAGCTAAAAAATGGCCATACTTGGTGAGACGATCCACCACTGTCATAATCGTAGTCTTTCCTTTGGAACTAGGAAGGTATGTAATGAAGTCCATGGCAATGTCTTCGAACACCTGATCCAGAATTGGCAAGGGTTGTAGTAACCCCGCGGGATGCAAGTTAGAGTCCTTCATTTGTTGGCAAATCTGATAGGCTGCAACGTAGGCATGAATATCCTTTCGCATGTGTTTCCAAAAAAATTTGGAAGCCAACCGATGATAAGTGCGCGCAATTCCCGCGTGACCACCTATGGCTGTGGCATGAAATTTATACAACAACTTCTGGCGTAATGGAGAATCATAGGGTATAACCAGTCTCCCCTTGTAGAACAATAAACGTTCTCTAAAGTGATAGTCCTCATTCGCTACATCACCTTCAATCAAAGCCTTTTGGATGGCTAGTAGCTCAGGGTGTGACTGATTTACTTGCTTGAGCTCCTGCTCTATAGAAAAAGAATGAACAATGATGGCCATGAAAACTGCCTCTGGAGTACGAGATAGTGCATCAGCTGCAATGTTGTGCTTGTCGGGTCTGTATAAAATCCGGAAATCATAGCCCACCAAAGTCAACCCCTTTTGTTGTTCTGGTGTTTGGATTGTTTGAGTGGTTAAATTTCTTAAGGATTGCTGATTAGTGAATATAGTAAATTGTCGTCCTAGGAGATACTGCCGCCATTTGCCAACCGCTTGGGTGATGGCACATTTCCCGATGGTAGGTAGGAGCTCGCTGCATGCGTGAACTAAACTTTTGACTGAAATAAGAAATCGGGTGGCCATGTTGTGAAAGTACCGCGCCAAGGCCTAATACAGAGGCATCTGTTTCCACCTGAAATCCTTGGCTAAAATCTGGCAATGCTAAGACTAGAGTACATCTCAGTTTGGCCTTCAAAGCATCAATAGCATTTTGTTCTATATTTGTCCATTTGAATGAGTCCTTGCGCAACAAATCAGAAAGAGGCCCATCAATAGCAGCATAATGGTGTATGAAATGCCTGTAGTAGCCAGCTAGTCCCAGAAAACTCCGAACTTCCTTCACGGATCGAGGTGGAGGCCATTGTTGAATAGCCTCAATCTTGTCAGTATCTACTGCCAAGCCTTGCGCCGAAATAATGTGTCCCAAGTATTCCACCGAGGGCTGTCCAAATAAGCATTTAGAATGCTTGGCTACTAATTTGTGCTGGCGAAGCAACTGGAGGATGGTAGCCAAATGTTTCAAGTGTTCACCCCACGTTGAACCGTAAACCAATATATCGTCGAAGAAAACCAATACAAAGCGACGTAAGTAAGGTCTAAAGATCTCATTGATTGTTTCATGGAAGGTGGAGGGAGCGTTAGTCAATCCAAAAGGCATTACTAGAAACTCATATTGACCATCATGGGTACGAAATGCTATTTTGGCCACATCCTCAGGCCTGACACGAATCAGATGGTACCCAGAAAGAAGGTCCAATTTCGAAAAATAATGTGCACCATGTAGTTCATCAAATAGTTCATCTATAGTCGGGATTGGAAAGTGGTCCCTGATGGTGATTGCATTAAGTGCGCGGTAGTCGACACAAAATCTCCATGTGCCATCCTTTTTCTGCACTAGCAGTACTGGGAAGAGAAGGTACTAGTTCTCGGTCGTATCACCCCTTCCTTAAGCATATCAGCTACGAGTTGCTCCATAATTTGCTTTTGAAAGTATGGTTACCTATAAGGCTTCATGTTCACTGGTTGTGCATCCGAATTGAGATGAATTGCATGATATTGGGTATGTGAAGGAGGTAAGCCTACTGTCTTCTGAAATACGTTCTCATATGACTCCAAAAGTGCTACCAAGTCTGTTGTCGTCTTCCCCGTCCTTTATTTTTCTTCAGCAACCATTTCCAAACAAAAGAAAGAAGCGATATCATCAGTTGCTGCCATCCGTCTCAAGTTATGCAATTGTACTAGTTGTACATCAGTGGGACAATCACCTTGCCAAGATACTCTTGACCCATTCAATGTGAATTCAAACATTCGTGTCGCATAATCCGTGAGGACTGGTCCAAGCGTTGCCAACCAAGCTACCCCTAGAACAATATCCGCACCATGGAAGGGCAAAACGTACAAATACTCTATCACAGAACTTCCTTGAATAAGTAAAGTAACCTTCCTAGATACCGCCTCACTTTGTAAACGTTGCCCACTTCCCACCATAACAGAGAATTTAGGCATTGTTTCAATAGGGATCTGAAGATGGTTAGCAGCTCGCGGTTGCACGAAATTATGGGTGCACCATCCGTCAACCAAAACCTGAACTGTAGTTCCATTCACCTGCCCTGTAAATCGCAAAGTTGATGGAGAAATTCCTCATGTTAAGGCATGGTAAGAAATCGAGGAGTGCTCTTGTAATTCCATGCAATGCATCTCTTCAGCGAGGACTTCGTCAGTGATGAGACTGTCGGACATATTGGTTGCTATATCTGATCCATCAGTGAGCAATAGTAGCTGCGTTGGAGTCTTGCATTTATGACCAGTTGTAAACTTTTCCTCACAATAAAAACACAAGCCACGCTCACGGCGACTTTGAATTTCAGAATGGGTTAATCGTTTGAGAGGTGGTCGAGTCGATATGGGAGTTGGAGTAACGTTAAGATCTGTGGATGAAGAGGGATTGTGATTTGGGGAAGATGAAGGGGTGGAGTTTTGCAAAAGCGGGCTGAACGAGTCCCTTTTTAGCTTGGATTCGATGTTCATGTATATGTGCCAAATCAAGTGTTTCCTCATAGATATTGGGATTATGAACCAAAACAGAGGTCTTAATATCTTCACGAAGCCCAGAAATAAAGATACGTACCATACGATTGTCAGTCATGTCATCGGTCTCGTTTGCTATGGTTTCGAATCTGGCCTGAAAATCTGACACAGTGGTCGTTTGATGGAGCTTCGCCAGTCGTCCCTCAACAGACTCCAAACCTTTCTGACAGAAACGGATATGCACCTTCGAAGCGAAATGCTCCCAATCAACACATTGTTTGTTCCGAAAAAGCCATCGGTACCACTCTAATGCATCCCCGTCGAGGTAAAATGAGGCGAGTGATAATTGTTGGTTTTACTCAATTTTGTAAAAATCAAAGTATTGTTCCACTTGGAAAATCCAAGCCTCTGGATTGTCTCCACGAAAACGGCCTATATCCACCGAAGTTGGTTTGTGACGACGCGCAGTTGCCGGAGATTGGTCGTCATCCACTGTTTTTCTCCCAATAACCTCCATTAACATAGAACAGATGTCCGCCAAATCCCTAGGAAATGAGGCCTTCACCACTTGCATCGATTCATCCATGAGTGACTGTAGTTTTTGGTCATCCATGGAAGACCTCTCAATGAAAGCACCAATGTAACAGTACTCAAATTATCACATTGTATTAGCAAGACTTGATACTCAACTAAAACTCAATTGTGTATTCTCAATAAGCCAAATTACAGAATAATATGTGAATTGTTGAATATTTATAAAGGAAGTGATCGGGGATACATAGAATGAGGTGAGAGACTAGAAGAAGAAAGAGGAGAGAACAAGATCAACTCATAAAAATAATCAGATACCCTACATTGCCAAACGCCTGCTGCTTTATACCCTTGGCGTAAGAAACTCTCTTTTTCCTTTCCATACATAATCCTCAAGACATTTTGGAGGAATTATTCTTCTACAGCCCATACGTGGCATCCCCGTGTGCTCATCCGTTGTGGCATCCTCCGTGGCATCCTTGTCAATTTTACTATTCACAACAGTAAAAATATGTTACATATTTTTCATTTAGTGGAAACATTATTAGGACAGTCCGGTGCACAAGGCTTCATTCATTTATGCAGGGTCCGAGGAAGGACCGTGTTGCAAAAAGTGTATGCGACGATCCCAAGTCACCCTCCGCATGATGTCCTGATGGCACCTAGTCTCTAAGACTAGGTAAGCCTAACAAATTGCGGGACAACATAATAAGAGTCTGAAACTCAAACCTCAATAGATGTAATAAATGAAAACTGCAAGTCAAAGAACTACAATCTTCCAAAACCCGGTAGAAATAAGTCACAAGTTTCTAAGAGAACTACTAAATATCTCTATACATCAGAGTCTACTAAAAATAAGGTAAACAACATGATAAGGATAAAGGGGGACCTCGAGGCCTGCTGACGCTAGCAGATATACCTTGAAGTCTCCGCGTGCAGCTAGTTCACTGATACCTAATATGATAGGAAGTACCTGGATCTACACAAAAAGATGTACAGAAGCGTAGTATGAGTACACCACAGTTGTACCCAGTAAATGCCAAGCCTAACCTCGGTAGAGTAGTGACAAGGTCAGGTCAGGCCCTACTAGAAGTAATAGAAAAATAAGGCAGAGAATATAATAATATAACGAAATGACTGAGGAGTGAACAACACAACAAATAGAGGTAAACAACAAGGGTGCTTCCGAGGTACCGCCTCGTAGTCCCAAAAGTAAATATGCAGTGCAGGGGATCTCCCGAGGAACCACCTCGTAATCCCAAAAGTAAATATGCAATAGATATCCGAAGGAAAAAATGACTTTACAACAAGAATCTCACAGTTAACGATTTAAATCAAATCAAATAAGTTGGTAATTCAGCTAAGCATGTTGCACATATTGCAAGTAAGAGTCAAGGCACGTACACATGTGGTACTAGGCTAAAAGTGATCACTACATATACTAAAGCAACTAAGTTAAAGAATTTAAAAGAAGACTACTCAGCAAGAATCGATATTTCCAAATTTAGCCCGTGTACGCATTCGTCACCTCGCGTACACGGCGGTATATCACAAAATGTTACAACAATATCAAATCTTAAGGATTTCTCCCACACAAGGAAGAGCAAGCCACTTACCTCGAACCACGCACAATCAGTCAAGTAGTATGTCTTTCCCTCGATATTCCGACTCCGATCGGATCAAATCTAGTCATAATTAATTCGATTCAGTCAATACAAATAATAGGAACAAATTCCATATGAAAATACAAAATTTCCAACAAAAATACGAAATTTAACTCAAAAATCACCCATGAGGCTCACGTCTCAGAACCTGACAAAGTTACAAAATATCAACGTGAACTGTGAGCCTCTTGGAGAATCAACTCACGCAAACCATCTACACATAGCCTGCCCTGCATCTGTAATACACCGCCATCTCCAATAGTGACTTCCTTGGCATCACCGTGTTGAACTATGTCCTTAAGGACAAGCAGATGGGGGTCATCACACTGACGCTCTATGATACGATCATAAAGAGAAGGCTGAGAAACCACACTAGCCAGAACTCGGCTCGGATGGGAAATATCCAATCTGACAAACTGGTTGGCTAAGTCTTGAACATCCAAGGTTAAAGGCATCTCTGCTACCGGTAAGTATGCTAAGCTGCCCAAACTCTCCGCTTTATGACTCAAGGTATTGGCCACCGCATTAGCCTTCCCGAGATGATAAAGAATGGTAATATCATAATCCTTAAGCAACTTCAACCACCTCCGTTGCCGAAAATTAATATCCTTCTATTTAAACAGGTGTTGTAGACTCCGGTGATCGGTATAAACCTCACAATAGGCACCGTACAAATAATAACGCCAAATCTTTAAAACATGAACAATAGCTGCTAACTCAAGGTCGTGGACAAGATAATTCTTCTCATGTACCTTTAACTGTCTGGATGCATTGGAAATCACCCTACCGTCTTGCATCAACACTTCGTCGAGGCCAATACGCAATGCATCACAATACACAGTATAAGACCCTGAACCTGTAGGCAATACCAATACTGGGGCTGTAGTCAAAGTTGTCTTGAGCTTTTAAAATCTCTCCTCACATTCCTCGAGCCACCTGAACGGAGCACCCTTCTGGGTCAATTTAGTCATAGGTGCAACAATAAAAGAGAAACCCTCTACAAACAGGCGATAATACCCCCGCTAAGCCAAGGAAACTCCAGATCTCCGTAGCTGAGGATGGTCTGGACCAACTCTGCACTGCCTCAATATTCTTCGGATCTACCTTGATCCCCTCACACGAAACTATATGACCCAAAAATCCCACCGAATCAAGTCAGAATTCACACTTTGATATTTTTGCATATAACTTCTTTTCTCTCAAAGTCTGAAGCACAGTCCTCAGGTGTCGCTCATGATCCTTCCGACTCCGGGAATACACCAAAATGTCATCAATAAACACAATGACAAAAGAATCAAGATAGAGCTGGAATACACTATTCATTAAGTGCATAGATATTGTTGGGGCGTTAGTCAACCCATAAGACATCACTAGGAACTCATAATGACCATACCGAGTCTTGAAGGCATCCTTTGGGATATCTAGTTCCCGAATCTTCAATTGATGATAGCCTGAACGCAAGTCAATCTTAGAGAATATACTGGCACCCTGAAGCTGATCAAATAAGTCATCAATATGTGGCAATGGATACATGTCTTTCACTGTGACCTTGTTCAATTGGCAGTAATCAATACACATTCGCATAGAACCATCCTTCTTCTTCACAAATAAGACAGGGGCACCCCAAGGCAATACACTGGGCCAAAGGAAGCCTTTATCAAGCAGTTCCTGTAACTGCTCTTTTAATTCTTTCAATTCTACCGGGGCCATACGATATGGTGGAATATAAATGATCTGAGTGTCCGGTAACAATTCAATCCCACCGAATCAAGTCAGAATTCACACTTTGATATTTTTGGATATAACTTCTTTTCTCTCAAAGTCTGAAGCACAGTCCTCAGTTGTCGCTCATGATCCTTTCGACTCCGGGAATACACCAAAATGTCATCAATAAACACAATGACAAAAGAATCAAGATAGAGCTGGAATACATTATTCATTAAGTGCATAGATATTGCTGGGGCGTTAGTCAACCCATAAGACATCACTAGGAACTCATAATGACCATACCGAGTCTTGAAGGCATCCTTTGGGATATCTAGTTCCCGAATCTTCAATTGATGATAGCCTGAACGCAAGTCAATCTTAGAGAATATACTGGGACCCTGAAGCTGATCAAATAAGTCATCAATATGTGGCAATGGATACATGTCCTTCACTGTGACCTTGTTCAATTGGCAGTAATCAATACACATCCGCATATAACCATCCTTCTTCTTCACAAATAAGACAGGGGCACCCCAAGGCAATACACTGGGCCAAAGGAAGCCTTTATCAAGCAGTTCCTATAACTGCTCTTTTAATTCTTTCAATTCTACCGGGGCCATACGATATGGTGGAATAGAAATGATCTGAGTGTCCGGTAACAATTCAATGCCAAGTCAATATCCTTGTCGGGTGCATACCCGAAAGATCCGCTGGAAATACATAAGGAAAATCCCTTACTACAGAAACTACCTCCACGGTAAGAGTTTCAACACTAACATCTCTCGTATAGGACAGATATGCATCACACCCCTTCTCAACCATTCATTGAGCCTTAAGAAATGAAACAACAAGGAACATAATCCAAGGTACCTCTCCACTCTAGCCGCGATAGACCTGGCATAACCAACGTCACCGTCTTGGTGTAACAATCAAGGATAGCGAGATAGGGAGACAACCAGTCCATGCCCAAATAATATTGAAATCCACCATACTGAGCAATAATAAATCAACTCTGGTCTCAAAACCACCGATAACAATCAAACACGACTGATACATGCGGTCAACAATAATAGAATCACCCACGGGTGTAGATACATAAACAGAAGAACTCAAAGAATCACGGGATACGCCCAAATACGAGGCAAATAGGATGACACAAAAGAATAAGTGGAGCCTGGATAATATAAGATTGATGCATCTCTATGACTGACCGAAACAAATACATGTGATAACAGAATCGAAGCAACTGCCTACGTCCTAGCAGGAAGGGCATAATATCTGGTCTGGACTCCCCCTCTAGGGCGACCTCTACTTATCCGACCTCCACCTCTAGCTGGCTGTGCATGTGGAGTGGCAAATGGTGCAGTAATCATTACTTGATAAGCCTAAGGGCCTTGTGGAATAGGTGGGTCCTGCATATCTATGGAGGTGCACCTCTACTGAATCTGGGGCAATCCGTAACCATATGATGAGTGTCACCACACTCAAAACAAGCTCTCGAAGGATATGGCTGCTGTGACTGGACCGGGCTTGATCGACTGGGCTGACAGCTGGAAGCACCCCCTACAGGAGGTACACTAGACACTGGTGGTGCATAGTAAAGATCCTGGGGCCTAGGAGTGTTCGGAGTACCGCTGGCGGCTGAGTGCTAAATAAACAGGACGACTCCCATAACCCCTACCCTGGCGAGCTCTAGCTGGGGCACGAAAACTGCTATACGTTCCAGAATCTTGAGGTCTCTTAGCTTCTCTCTCTTATATCTCTCGGATCCGCATACCCTCCAATCTCCTAGCAATTGACACCACCTACTGGTATGCGGTGTCCATCTCCAGCTCTCGGGCCATACTCAATCTGATACTATGGTGGAGCCCCTCAATAAATTGACGAACATTCTCTTGAAAAGTAGCAACCAAGGTTGATGCATGCCTAGACAAATCACTGAATCGAACCACATACTCTGAAACGGTCATAGAACCCTGCCGCAACTTCTTAAACTCTGTGCACCATGCATCTTTAAGACTCTCAGGAACATATTGCCTCAAAAACATATTGGAAAACTGAGTCCAAGTGAGTGAAGTTGCCTCAACCGGACTATCCAGCTTGTATGCCCGCCACCACTGGTAGGCCTCTCGTCTAAGCTGGAATGCCATGAAAGAAACCCCTCTAGAATCCACAATACCCATAGTACAGAGGATACAATGATATTCCTCAAGAAAACCCTAAGCATCTTCTGAAGCCAAACCGTTGAAAGTGGGAGGGTGGTATTTCTTGTACCCCTCGAGCCTGAGTTGCTCCCCCTTTGAAACTGTTGCCATAACTTCGGGCCGAACTGGGGTAACTGACTGCACTCGTATAACCTATGGGTAATGGTCAACCTGGTCCCGTGGCTTTGGGTACGGGCGGCGAGAGTATGTGCTCCCCCCTCCCCCCCCTGAAATGTGGCAGGAGCAAGTGGAATCAACCCTGTTTGAGATAGAGTGCCAAACATGCTCAAAAACTTGGCAAGAGTCTCTTGAAGTGCAGGGTAGTAACAAACGTCTCAAGTGCCTACTCTCCAACTGGAGCTACTGGTGGCTCTGGTACAACAGCTCATGTAGGTGCTTTTGCTGCACCACACGGTCTTCCTTGTCCTTTGGCTCGCCCTCTGCCCCGGCCCTGGCCTCTTGCGGCTCCAACATGGGGCGTGGGTTGTTGATACCTATTTTTTTCCATATATTACTTGCAAAATACATATATACTTTCAAAATAGTGCATGGACATCAATTAGTATTTTTCCATAATTTTAAAGGATTTTTAATTAATTTATTCTATCATTTTATTATCTAAATGATTTTATAATAATTATATTGCTTAACTTTATCATTTATATTTATATTAAGCTTTAATTATTTTACGCAAGAGGCCCAAATTAGGCAAAGATGGCAATTGTACTTTCATAAACTTCTGAATGAAGAGGTGGATGGAAACATCGTGTTAGGGAAATTGGGGCACTACGAGAGTCACCGAGACTTTAGGTATTGTAGGCGCATTAAGGTTGAGGAGGTCGCGGGTGCGATGGGTAAGATGAGTTGGGGAAAAGCGACCGTACCAGATGAGATTCCAGTAGAGTTTCAGAGATATGGGGGTAGAGCAGGCTTGGAGTGGCTGACTGGGTTGTTTAATATTATCTTCAGGACAAAGAGGATGCCTGATGAGTGGTCGTGGAGTAAAATAGTTCCGGTGTACAAGAACAAAGGGGATATCCATAATTGTAACAACTATATGGGTATCAAGTTACTAAGTAATACCATGAAAGTTTGGGAGAGGGTGGTGAAGGGAGGATAAGAAGATCGGTGTCTATATCGGAAAACCAGTTCGATTTCATGACGAGTCGTTCTACCACGGAAGATATCCACCTTATCAGGAGGTTGGTGGAACTATACAGGGATAGAGAGAGGAATTTGCATATGGTGTTTATTGACCTAGAGAAGGCGTATGACAAGGTCTCTGGGGACGTCCTTTGGAGGTGTCTGTAGGTGAAAGGTGTGCCGGTGGCTTACATTAGGGCGATAAAGGATATGTATGATGGATCTATGACTCGGGTTAGGACTGCGGGAGGTGACTCAGAGCCTTTTCTGGTAGTTATGGGGTTACACCAAGGATCGACGCTCATCCCGTTCTTATTTACTCTGGCGATGGACGCACTGACACGCCATATCCAAGGAGAGGTACCATGATGTATGTTGTTCGCTGATGATATAGTTCTGATTGATGAGATGCGAAGCGACGTTAATGAGAAACTGTAGATATGGAGACAGGCTCTGGAGTCTAAAGGTTTCAAGTTAAGTAGGACTAAGATGAAATATGTGGAATGTAAGTTCAGCGACGTGACGGGGGAAGGGGATGTGGAAGTCAGGCTTGACTCACAAGTCATCCTCAAGAGAGAAAGTTTTAAGTACTTAGGGTCAATTATCCAGGGAGATGGGGAGATCGCGGGGATGTTACGCACCGTATTGGGGTGGGGTGGATGAAATGGAGGTTAGCGTCTGGAGTCCTGTGTGACAAGAATGTGCCACTGAAACTCAAAGGTAAGTTCTATAGAGCGGTGGTTAGACCGGCCATGTTGTATGGAGCTGAGTGTTGGCTAGTCAAGAATTCACATATCCAGAAGATGAAAGTAATAGAAATGAGGATGTTGAGATGGATGTTTGGGCACACTAGGCTGGATAAGATTAGGAATGAAGATATTCGGGAGAGGGTGGGCGTGGCTCCCGTGGACGACAAGATGCGAGAAGCGCGACTTAGATGGTTTGGACACGTGGGGAGGAGAAGCCTAGATGCACTGATTAGGAGGTGTGAGCAGTTGACTTTGGCAGGTACAAGAAGAGGTAGAGGGCGGCATAAGAAGTATTGGGGCGAGGTGATCAGGCAGGACATGGCACGACTTCATATTTCCGAGGACATGGCTCTTGATAGGAACATGAGGAGGTCGAGAATTAGGGTGGTAGGCTAGGGAGTAGTCGAGAGTTCTTCCCTCTTTGTACCGGGTAGTCTGATAGAGTTTTTGTTTAGGTTTGTTAGCGGTCTATGTTGTGTCCACTTGGTTGTTGTCCTTTCCCTTATTCGTGTTGTTATTTTTTCTGGCATCTTTTGTTGTTACATGCCTTTTATTTTGTTTCCATTCTGTTATTATAGTCTCTCTTGTTGAGCCGAGAGTCTCCTGAAAATGGCCTCTCTACCTTTTTTGGGGTAAGGGTAAGGTCTGCGTACACTCTACTCTCCCCAGACCCCACTAGTGGGATTTTACTAGGTATGTTGTTGTTGTTGTTGTATATTTACATCTTTAGGTTATAATTGCAATAACTTTGCAATAATAGCCCATGTATGCATAATTACTTTATTTTTTTTACACGAAAAGGACTTTTTATATTTTTATAATATCAAGTAATTATTTTATATCATTTTCATACACAAATAGTATTTTCATTATTTATTAACTATTTTTATAAATTATTTTATTAATTAAGTGGATATTTAAAATATAGCCCCTTTATAATTAATTTTTTTGACCCCAGCCTAATAACTATCAGCCTAATTATCTTAACCCATAACCTAATACCCAAACCCAATAAACAAATATCCATAATCCGCCCTAGCCTAAAACTAATCCTGGCCGTTGATCTCAGAATATCAACGGTCCAGGACCCCCTTTCCTTTTTTAATTACACCAACCCCCTAAATCCTACCCCCATTTTTCCAATCTGTCGTCCTTCAATCCCCTTCCCTCCTCTCTTCCCTCTCACCCCCTTCTAACCCTAGCCCGTCATCACTGATACCCCCTTGATTCTTGGGGTTTTCCTCCGATTCCATGCCATATTCGGCCTCATCTCTCTACTGGTTGTATGATTTTCATGTTACTTGAGGATAATCTCGAGAGATTCGAACCATATTTGGTTCAAAATCTCTCATTTCTCGATTAATCCGTCTATATTCACTTCGATGTCTGTGAGTACTAATAATGTTGTATTTTTATGGTTTCAAATATCTGGTTCAAACCAGATTTGATTCACCTCTGTTTATTTTCATGAACCTAGCTATTTCTGGTTGAATGCGTATCTTTAGATCTGAAGAGGTTTTGAGTTTGGTTTGGTATTTTCCCCTTAATATTTTCTGTTTTTACTATTATTGTTAACCAGTTTCGTTTTTCCCTAAAAGCTAGGGATTTGATTTCTAATGGGGTTTTTGCAAGAAATGTTTAAATGTTTAAATGTTTCAACTCTGGTTTTCTTCTTTACTGTTTCGACTGATTTTACTTGAGTTTCGTCTTTATGTCTTTGATATGCATTAGGGTTTCAATTATTTGACCATTTGTCATAATGTTTTGCCCGTTTACCTTAGCTCTATCAATTAAAGTAATTAATTGATTTACTTGCCTAATTAGGGTTTGAATTTAGTACCCGTATTTCCTTATTGAGTTCTTACTTGTTCTTACCTTATTTATGTACCCATATTACTGGCTGATTTTGTGCTCTGACTCTTAATTGATTTTGGAATTGATTATTACCTTGTTTAACCTCATTCTTAGATACTGATTGATTCCGTGTGAGATTTTCCTTAAATTAAGTAGTACTTATTTGATTCTGCCCTCTTAATTTATTCATGCTGACCGTAATTGATCGATTAACTGATTTTCATAATTTATTTTGTGTGTAATTGATTTTATACCTTTTTTTTACTCTACTGTCTGCTATAAAAAGCCCTTCCCATGCCCTGATTTTACACACACTGAGACTTACACTCAGACTCACACACACGTTTTGCAACTTCCTCACTGAACAACTTTTACAACTTAAAACTCTCAAGCTTTCTGTTCTCTAAAAAAACTTCAGTTCTCTCTTTCTATTATTCTGATTTTCTGCACTGTTTGGCCGGCTGAAAGCCAAGGCTAGACTCTCTCGATTCAAATTGCCATCAACTTCCTGTTTACTTTTTTCTCAACTGGTATGCTCTAACTCCTGTTATCTTATTTCTGTTCTATTTGCTTATTTGGTTAGTTTAAAAACCTCAGCATGCTTCTGTTTGCTATATGACTATGTGATCCCACTTAAGTGATGATGTTAACTAAGTTATCTCCAATAATGTGAAACCATGTATAATCAGTTGTATGTTCCATGTTCTGCAAGCATGTAATATGTGGCTAATTCTGTGTGTTAGTTCAAATGTCCTTGCTTTTGTGATCACTTTAGATACTGGTATGAGTACCTAGTTTGAACAAATACCAATCTGCTTAGACTATGTGCTGAATATGGATTTTGTTTGTTTTTGGTACAACTCTGTTTGCAACCATGTAATCCGAATCTTTTTGCTTCTGAAAAACAAACTGTTTTCCAAAACTGTCCCCTTTACCCCCTATGTACTGGTTCTCAAACTTCTACTCTTAGTTATTTAGGTTCCTACCACCCCTAGTGTGAGCACTGCCTAGGGTCCTTGAGACTCCTCCGAACTCTGACACATTGGGGCTGGTCTTCCAATCTTTTACAAACTGTTTTTCTAAGTAAGGTTCTGGTGTGAGCATTGCCCGGGGTCCCTGAGGCCCTCGGGAACTTTGACACATCAGAAGTCCAATTTTATGTAACTTGGATGGATCACCAGTATGCTTCAGACTTGCTTTGCTTGAAGGCCTGGTTCCCAAGTTTATATTGGGCCTATGAAGACTCCCTATAGTGTAATGGATAATGTTATGTAATTTATTCATTATGGGCTGTAACAATGTAATAATATCTATAATAAATAGATTGGGGGTTTATTCGTAAAAGTTCGATTTTTTTTCTATATCTTTGTTTAAAACTCGTGTAGAAATCCTGCCTATAGGTTTATTGTGTTGATTATGTGAATGTTACTAATCGTTTAGAGATTCTGCCTATAGGATATTTTTTTTACTGTTTGTGACTCTGCATTTTCATTTCTTTAGCATACTAGAGACACTGCCTATAGGTCTTTTGTTAATTCTGCATTAAAATCCATGTTCATAGGATCTACACATATTTTGAATCCCAACATGCATTAGTGATCATGCGTATAGGATCTTATTTGTGTTAATTAATAAACTTTTCTATTAATTTGTTTAAGATTTCTGCCCACATGTGATTAATTGATTTCATGCCTATAGGAAATAAAAATCAGCTTCAACTTAGATACCATGCCTATAGGAATAAAAGGAACCAGTTTCAAAACCTAGAAATCATGTCTTTATGATTTAAGCTAATAGATATCATGCCTTTAAGGTAAAATCAGTTTGGTAAACTTAGAAATCATGTTTATATGAGTTAAATTAATTCTGCAAAAATTAGAAAGCATGCCTATAGGGTCTAAAAGGGATGAAACCTGTCTTTACGAGTTAAAATCAGTAACTCGCTTAGAAACCATGTTATAGGTCTATAATTAACAGTTGTAGATACCATGCCTATAAGATTCTGTTAATCAGTTCTGGTTATCATTTAGGCAAACTTGTAGGGTTTCTAATGATTCTGGGCCTAAAATTGTGACATCTTGATGCCTGAAATGTGCCTAGATTCAAAGCTTAATAAAATCAGTAGGCAAATTGATAGGTACCGATGCTCGCCTTAATAAAACTGCTGTCTTACATTCTATTTATGCTCATCTAGATATGCTGCCTATAGGATCCAAAATTAACGAAATTTGCTGATTTAATTGCGTGCATTTTTTTCTACTTGTGGAGGTTAATATGAGCCCTTATTTGCTCCTTATATGATAGTCCTATCTGAATTTTGTTTGACGCCTAGCTTTTTCTCATTTTAAGCAACATAGGCCAGTCTAGAACCACCCTAAATAGAGGTCCTAAATACCTCCAGGACCATAGGTAAGGGATGGGTAGTGCACGCATAAGGCACGAGTTAGAAGCTATTAGAACGCTTAGGTAACAACTGAAATATAGTAATTGGGTGGTAAAGGAGATGATGACCCGTGCGCTAATACTATGAGTAGCACCCCAACTTGGGGAAAGTTACCAAGTATTGCATGGAATGATCCAATAGGCTAAAAAACCTAGGACCCTTTTTATCCTGCTTAATCTGTGTTTGTCTTAGTTGTTTTATTTCCCCTTTTAAGACTAATTTGCTTAATTAAGTTCGGCCGGGACCCACCGTTATGGACCTCGAGGGGTGCCTAACACCTTTCCCTCAAGGTAATTTCGAGCCCTTACCCGATCTCTGGTAATGCAAACTAGTTTCATGAGTTAATTACTCTAGGTTCCGTAATGCACCTTAATCCGTTAGGTGACGACTATTCAAGTGTCATACCCGGTCCCAAAAGGAAGGGTGTTGTCTCAGAAATGTCGAAATCCGATTTCGTGAGAAAAAGGGGGCGCGACAGCATGACGACTCTGCTGGGGATAGGCTCTTACCATAACGAACCTGATTTTTGTGAATTAGTCTTTAAGCATGCTTTATTCTGTTAATACTTGTGCGTCCTTTCCCTTTCCCACTTTATGTGAATTTATTTGCCTATTTTCAAGCATTTACGATTTCTCTTTACTATGGAAACTGACTTGTCTCTTTGTTTTCTTTCTTAAACGCCTTTTCAATTATTAAATATCGCATTTATCATTTTTCAACGTACAAATACATGACAATGTGCTATTTTCTGTTGCATAAATCATGCTCAACATCATATTCCACTCGTGCGTAATCAATACCATAACAATGCTTGATAAGTGCTTGCACTCTTCCTATATATCACCCCTTTGAATTCAGAAAGGCTTATTTGCGGTAAAACTTATCGATCAGCGGTGCAGTCGAGTGTTCCGTGCCTTTCCCCCTCAAGTTGTCCGCTTGAGGGTACCAATCTAGACCTCTATAGAAACCTTACTCTGATTAATTGTACATGCATCATGGTCAAACCTAGCAAGGGTTAATATGTTGTCCATATAATAACCCTTTAAGAAAAGCCATCCAAAAGTCCACCGAGGTTTCCATAATCCCAACGGACGCAACCACGATCTGTGTATTAATTTGGAGAAATAAGTGCCAATATGCTAATCACTGATGTATAAATAGTAGAATCTGGAGGGGGAAAGGGCCTGACCTTATTTGTTTTGCAAAAAATGAGGCACGAAGTCCCCAGGTTCGGCATGGTCCGTAGCATACCACCATTGTTGCTAGATTGGTAGGAATATCTTTCATCAAGTGACAAAAAGCATGTGAAAAATGTGAAAAGGGTCCTGGGTAATTTGCCTTCTCTATTGGACATCCAACCGAGTAATATGTTGATTGAAGCTGCCACAATATTCTGGGACGGAGAAAGATCCGTGTTTCACTTTGAAAACATAGAAATGACCCATCTCTTGGAAGAAATAGGGGGATTCGCTGGACTACCTTGGTACAATCCTGGTTTATTGGTGCCAGAAAACCTCACTGCTAGGGAATTTCTGAAAATGATGGGTTTGAAAAAGAACGATGATTTGGAGTGCCTGAAGAAGTCCTACATACCCTTTGACTACCTCTATGAACGATATGGTCATAGAAAATCCTATCGTATTTTCCATGATGAATTCTATATCACTTCCTTAGGTTGTATTCACCGTAGGGTTCTTGTGTTCATCGTCTGCTTCCTGGGTATAATAGTGTTTCCAATGCAAGGGGACAAAATTCACACCAGGCTGGCCATGGTAGCCAAAACCTTAATGGAGGGAATCAAGGGGCAAACATATACCATTGTCCCTATGATCATAGCTGACATATATCGAGCCTTAGATCGCTGTCAAAAGGGGTTCAAACACTTCGAGGGTTGTAATCTGGTGCTACAGGTTTGGTTATTGGAGCATCTCCAGAGAGGTCAATACCGTCAAGAGTTTCCACGAAGGTTGTGGAATGATCATATAGCTTTCCATCACCCTAAGAGAATGACCTACATCCCAGACATGTTTTCTCAACCAGAGAATGCTATAAAATGAGTGCAGTTTTTCGATAATTTTATTGAGGATCAAGTTCAATGGATGTTCGAATGGTTCCCTACTGACAAGTTCATCATCAGATCTAGGGACGTTCCATACTTGGTGTTAATCGGGTTAAGGGGAATATACCCTTACGTTCCCATAAGGGTCATGAGACAAGCAGGCAGGAAGCATGTCATACCTCGAGTGGCTAAAATGAGTCATTACATGGTAGATTTTCAGGATGATGACATCCCATACAAATGTGAAGATCAGCATATGTGGCACTCAAAGATTATTATAGAAAAGGACACTATCGAACCAGACATGTATCACGTAGGGCATGTACGCTTCTACCCATCATGGTTGGAAGACAACTTAGCAGGGATAGTTTAGCCGGGAATCGGTCGAGGAAATAGGGTCATAGACGAAGTTGCTGAAGCCCAAGAGAAATACAACAAACAGCGCAAAAGGGTTCATGAGTCTGAGGCCGAGCATCTAGAGCAACACAAGACTGATATGGAACTGATCAATGAATGGAAGGAAATGGATATCAAGTCTAATGAAAGGATGGAATATCTAGAGCAGGGTCTGATGGAGCTAGAAGAGAAGACAAGGAAAAGAGTCGTCGACTGCCAGAATGCTGAGGGAAACGAAGAAGGAAATCTAGCAAGGGTATACCTATTGTTGGGTATGCGTGACCTTGGGAATCTAATCAATGGAGCCAAGAAGATCAAGTCTGGGGAAGGTCCTTCTGGGACCAAGTAGATTAGGTTTATTTGCCTTTTCAAATGTAATAAGGCCAAGTTCCATTAATGACTTGTCTTATTTAGTGTCGTTTTAGATTCATCTATTTTTACATTAATGAAATGAGGCAATTATTGGCACTAAAATTTTCCAAATCAACTTGTCGCTAGGCCTACCTCGGGCACAATGAGTCTCCCAAATTAGGACACGAATTTATATTCCAGCACTATGTGTTTAAATACTGCAAACATTTTCAAAACTCTTACTGACTTGGCTACCTTTTGTTTTTCTTTCTTTTGATTATTCCCATTCCCCAAGGTTGGTTCATGCATACTGGCATCATTAGCTTATCATACCAGATCCATAGGCCCTCCACCTTCTCCTCCTTCAAGTATACAAAAGGGCAAAGGGAAATCTAAAATGGATGATATGAACGGCGTCAGAAAGGACAGTATTACACATGTTGAGAATGTGGAAACTTCCGATGGTCGGGGCACTCAAGCCCCACATGATTTGGTTATACGGATTGATCAGAAGATACTTGAACTTCAGGGTGAGCTTAAGCAGGTCCGTAACTTGGCAAATCTCCCCCTCACACTGAATGTCCCAGATGTCAACCTCCCAAATACCAGAACCTTGTACCGCCTCAGAACACACCCAACAAACGCCCACAGAATCCTCCCGCACCTCACTAGTATACATCCCTCCTCAACATATCCCTACTCAATACCCGCAAACCACCTATCAAACTCCTCAGAATACCCCAAAAATTATCCCCGAACCCCAAAACTCAACTAATGATCATCACTATACCCAAACTCCTAGCATTCACCAGAACAACCCTATATACGTGGAAACCCTACCTCACTCAACTCAACTAATCTCCTATACACCAAAATCCTCCGAGAAGGACCTGCTCATCAAGAACATGGCTAGGGAGCTCAAGAAACTAACAAGTCGAGTTCAAGGTGTTGGAGGAGGTAAATGGATAGAAGGTATGAATTACGAGGAATTGTGCATACAGCCGGATGTGGAACTGCCGGAGGGTTACAAACCTCCCAAGTTTGAAATGTTTGATGGAACGGGTGATCCCAAGGTTCATATGAGAACTTATTGTGACAAGCACATGGGGGTCGGAAAGGACGAAAGGATTCGCATGAAGCTGTTCATGAGAAGACTTACTGGAGATGCCCTGGCTTGGTACATAAGCCAAAATCCCAAGAAATGGGCTAATTGGGTGAGGATGGCGTCAGATTTCATGGACAGGTTTAGATTCAACATAGAGAATGCACTGGATGTTTTCTATATCCAGAACCTCAAGAAGAAGCCAACTGAGACTTTCCGCGAGTATGCTACTCGGTGGAGGTCAGAAGCAGTGAAGGTCAGGCCGAAATTAGATGAGGAACATATGAACAAGTTCTTTGTCAGGGCACATGATCCAAAATATTATGAAAGGCTAATGGTTATTGAGAATCATAAGTTCATCAAGCTCGGAGAAAGGATCGAGGAAGGTATTAAAAGTGGAATGATGACGAATTTCGAGGCACTACATGCCACGAACAAAACATTACAATCAGGCGGCATATCGAAAAAGAAAGAAGTGGGAACAGTGATGGTTTCCCAAGGCCTGAAAACTCCATTTGTATACCAAACGCCTCCACCCACATACCAACCTTCACCCCCAGATATTCCCAACGAGCTACCGCCTACCACACCTATAATACCCAACCATCCTATTATCAGTAACCTACGACTCATTCAAACTACCAAACACCCAGGCCTAATTTTGATCGCAAGCCACCTAGACAATACACCGCCATTGCTGAACCCATCGACCGGTTGTATGAAAGATTGAAAGCTGCTGGTTATGTCACCCCTATTCCCACTGTGGCAATGGAGAATTCATATTAGTGGGTCAATCCAAACAAGACCTGTGCGTACCATTCCGGTATGAAGGGACACACTATTGATGAGTGTCGCACCTTGAAAGACAAGATCCAAACACTGATTGATAATAATGTCATACAGGCAAAGAAAAATGCACCTAATGTCTGCAATAATCCCCTCCCAGATCATAGGGGTGAATGGGTCAATGTAATAGAAACTGATGAAGAATGGGATCCTAAGGGATCAATTGGGCTTATCCGAGAAGGCGACGATCCCAAGAAGCCTGCAGTCACACTCAGTCCCATTGTAGTGTAAGTACAGCCGCCAGTTGAAGTCGAAGTAGCCGCATCGGTTCCTTTTGAAGTAGAAGTAACACCATCTGCAGCAACACCCGCTCCATTTGAGGTGGAGGTGGCCACACCTTTCACTGTAATGGTGGAATCCACACCGCCCTTCACTTCCAATGTTGTACCTTGGGATTATGTAGCTGAAGCTAGAAGAAAGGGAAAAGCAAAAATGGAAGAATCCGGCGCTGCACAAGGAATGACCAGAACATGAAGGGTTTATACACCTAAACATTTGGGAGAAACCAGTAAGCAAGCTTCCAGTAAACCGCCCGTTATTGATACTGGTCCAGATGACCTCTAGAGGAAGGGACATGCAATGGAGTACTCTGTCATTGATCATTTGAATAAGACTCCCGCCCTAATATCCATCCTGTCATTGTTGCAAAATTCTGAGACACACAGGAATGCTCTGATGAAGGTGTTGAATGAAGCATATGTGCCCAACAACATCACTAGCGGAGAAATGGCCAATATGGTGGGGAAGGTGCTAGAAAGCCATAAAATCACTTTCCATGAGGACGAGCTGCCACATGAAGGGTTAAGTCACAACAGGGCACTGCACATCACAGTGCAATGCAAAGATAAGTTTATCGCCAGAGTTTTGATAGACGGAGGATCTAGCTTCAATATTTGCCCGTTGACAACTTTGAAGAGGTTTGGCAAAGGCCTACATGAGATACGAGCGGGAACTATGAATGTGAAAGCATTCGATGGGTCTCAAAGGGATACCATTGGAGAAGCTACTCTCTGCCTGCATATGGGTCCTACCTGGTTTGATGTTGAATTTCATGTGCTGGACATATCCGCCTCCTACAATCTGCTGTTGGGACGATCTTGGATACATGCCGTTGGGGCTATAGCATCTACTTTGCACCAGGATGTGAAATTCAAATGGAACCATCAAGAAGTGATCATCCATGGAGATGGGAGCAACCCTATTTATAGAAGGAAGTTAGGTGGAGAAACATACCATCATATTGAGCATGTTAACGCAATCGAGAAGGATAAGTGGTGGAGTAGCAAGATAGAAAGAATGCTAGCATGGAGAGGGTACGAACCCGACAAGGGGCTTGGTAAAATCTTCAGGGTATCTCCAAACCAATATAGCTAAAGCGCCATGGTACCACCTTTGGGCTGGGGTATCAGTACACCTGGCAGGAATACGATGATTGGTCATCACCGTGGTGTGGTCCATACTACCCTCTTGAATAACCCGTGCCTCACTTAAGTCAGACCTTCCATCTGGCCGATATCATATGGGGATCAGAGGAAGAAGAAGCGTTGGCAGCATTGAGGAATCTATTCTTGGAAGATGATGATATGGACTGTTGTGTGATCGTCGAGGAGGAGGAAGGCCCTACTATCCAAGCTGTGGAGAGAGGAGCATTCCTCAAAAACTAGACTGTTAGACCATCAAGGGCCTGACGAGTCGCTGGGTAGCAAGGTTAAATAGCATTGTTTACTTTTTCTGAAAAAATGATTTCCCCTTTTGCATTTTTGTTTTAAATTATATTTTCAATGTTCCAAAAACGTTATTTGAGTTATTGAAAATAATTTTGTTTGACGCTTTAAATGTCTTGATGTTTTATTATTACTACTTTTCTGTCATATCTTTATCCCTACAATATTAATATTTCCTATCTTGATGAACCGACAACTGTGACATGTAATGACACAGCGCAACAAAAGGACAGTGATTTAGAAGAAGAGGATGCAATACTCGAGGAGATTATCAGAGAAGTAGAGAATTTTGAGAACAAGCCCAAGTCCAACCTGGACGAGACTGAGATAGTCAACTTGGGAGATTCTGAAACTGTCAAGGAAACCCGCATAAGCATCCATTTTTCACCGTCGGAGAAAGAGGAATACACTCAGTTCCTAAAAGAATATGAGGATATCTTTGCATGGTCATACGACGATATGACCGGATTGAGAACATCCATAGTGGCCCACAAGTTGCCCACAAATCCAATGTGTCCGCTAGTAAAGCAGAAACTCAGGAAACTCAAGCTAGATATGAGCCTGAAAATCAAGAAGGAGGTTACTAAATAGATCAAAGCCAAGGTCCTCAGGGTAGTTGAATATCCAATCTGGTTAGCCAACATTTTGCATGTTCCGAAGAAGGATGGGAAAGTCAGAGTCTTTGTTGATTATCGGGATCTTAACAGATCAATCCCAAAGTATGATTTCCCGCTGCTAAATATACACATTCTGATAGACAATTGTGCCAAGCATGAACTCCAGTCCTTTGTAGATTGCTTCGCAGGTTACCATCATATTTGGATGGACGAGGAAGACACCTAGAAAATAGCATTCATTACATCGTGGGGAGTGTACTGCTACAAGATGATGCCATTCGGTCTAAAGAATGCTGGGGCCACCTACATGAGGGCCATGAAGACTATTTTTCATAACATGATACATAAAGAGTTAGAGGTATATGTGGATAATGTCATCATTAAATCCAAGAAGGCCACAAATAAGATAACATACTTGAGGAAATTCTTCGACCGACTGCGGAAGTACAACCTGAAGCTAAACCCCGCAAAGTGTGCATTCGGGGTTCCTACCGGATAGTTGTAGGGATTCATCGTCAGTCGCCGAGGAATAGAGTTGGACCCATCAAAGGTCAAAGCCATCCAAGAATTACCACCACCAAAAAGCAAGAAAGATATGATGAGTTTCCTGGGACGCCTCAACTACATCAACCGTTTCATAGCACAATCCACAGTAATATGTGAGCCGATTTCAAAATGCTGAAGAAGGACGCTGCAACCAATTGGACCGAGGATTGTCAAAAGGCTTTTAAAAAAAATCAAGGAATACTTGTCCACACCACCAGTCTTAGTCCCTCCGAAGCCGAGTAGACCACTGCTACTCTACCTTGCAGTGTTAGATGGAGCTTTTGGTTATGTTCTAGGACAACACGATGAAGCGGGGAGAAAGGAACATGACATCTATTACTTGAATAAGAAGTTCACTCCTTACGAAGCACGGTACTCTCTGCTAGAACGTACTTGTTGCACTCTAACTTGTATAGCTCAGAAGCTAAGGCACTACTTCTGTGATTATACGACGTATCTCATATCGAGAATGGATCCCTTGAAATACATCTTTCAGAAACCCATGCCTACTGGTAAGCTGGCCAAATGGAAAATCTTGCCGAGTGAATTTGACATCATCTATGTAACTCAAAAGGCAGTCAAAGGACAAGCATTGGCAGACCACCTTGATGAAAATCCTGTGGGAGGATAATACGAACCCTTGAAAACGTATTTTCCTGATGAACATGTATCATTCGTAGGAGAAAACATTGATGAAGCCTACGATGGTTGGAGAATGTTTTGCAACGGGGCGGAAAACTTCAAAGGAGTTGGCATCGGAGCCGTCTTGGTATCAGAAACTGGTCAACATTATCTGGTGTCGGCAAAAATCGATTCCCTTGCACTACCAATATGGCAGAAGATGAAGCTTGCATATTACGGCTCAACCTGGCTGTTGATATGAACATTCAGGAACTGCTGGTGATCGGCGATTCAAATTTACTTGTACACCAGGTACAAGAAGAGTGGGCTACCAAGAATTCCAAGATACTACCTTATCTGCATCATGTACAAGAAATGAAGAAGAGGTCACAAAGATAGAATTCCGGCATGTCCCTATAATTCAGAACGAGTTTGCTGACGCATTGGCCACCTTGTCATCAATGATACAACATCCAGACAAGAACTTTATTGATCCCATTCTAGTAAGGATCCATAACCAGCCTGCGTACTATGCCCATGTTGAAGAGAAAACGGGCGGAAAACCCTGGTTCCACTACATCAAAGAGTATTTGGCGAAAAGAGAATACCCGGAGCATGCAAACCATACTCAGAAACGCACGCTTCGGAGGTTGTCCAATCACTTCTTCCAGAGTGGAGGAACCCTATATAGAAGAACTCCTGATCTGGGACTACTAAGGTGTGTTGACGCAAAAGAGGCTTCTAAATTGCTCGAGGAGATACATGCTGGAACTTACAGCCCGCACATGAATGGCTTTGTCTTGGACAAAAAGATACTCAGGGCCGACTACTTTTGGATGACCATGGAAACAGACTGCATCTTGTACATTCAGAAGTGCTACCAATGCCAGATACATGCAGACATGATAAGAGTGCCGCCGAACGAGCTTAATGCAACAAGCTCACCTTCGCCCTTTGCTGCTTGGGGAATGGATGTCATTGGTCCAATCGAGACCACCGCCTCAAACGGGCACCGGTTCATTTTTGTGGCCATCGACTACTTCACTAAATGGGTTGAAGCTGCATCTTACAAAGTTGTGACCAAGAACGTCATTGCAGATTTTGTCCGTGACCAAACTGTTTGTCGATTCGGGGTTCTAGGGTCCATCATCACCGACAATTCCACCAATCTCAATAGTGATCTGATGAAATCCATGTGTGAAACTTTCAAAATCAAACACAAAAATTCCACAACATACATGCCTCAAATGAATGGAGCTGCAGGAGCTGCCAACAAAAACATACAGAAAATACTAAGGAAAATGGTAGAAAATCACAAACAATGGCACGAAAACCACAGTCCGCACATCAACTAGGGCAACCCCCTATCTGCTGGTTTGTGGTATTGAAGCTGTCATTCCTGCCGAAGTGGAAATTCCTTCCATGAGAATCATACAAGAAGCCGAACTCAGCGATGCAGAATGGATAAGGAGCCGCTATGAGCAACTAGCCCTCATAGATGGAAAGAGGATGAATGAAGTATGTCACGGTCAACTTTAGCAGAACATAATGTCCAGAGCCTTCAACAAAAGAGTCAAGCCAAGACAGTTCACACCCGGGCAGCTGGTGCTGAAAAAGATCTTTCCGCATCAAAATGAAGCCAAAGGGAAATTCTCTCCCAACTAGAAAGGTCCTTACATGGTTCACAGAGTACTGACACGAAGAACAGTCATACTCGTAGAGATGGATGGGGAAATTTGGACAAAGCCAATCAACTCAGATGCAGTCAAAAGATACTATGTGTAAATCATTTTATGTTTCTCTACATGATGTAAATTGAACTATGCTCGACCTGATTCCTGTTTAAGAGGGGATACGTAGGCAGCCCTGTGGGTTCGATCACAATTCAATAAAATTTCTATTTCCCCCACAATCAGAAACTGGGGCAGAATTTTGAGGACCCTAAAATTTCTGAAGCAAGTTCAGCCTACCGCAACATATGGAGCAGTCAGAAAGGTCACCTAGTTAACTGGGGCAAAATTTTGAGGAGGACCCTCAAAATTCTACGGCAGAGGAAGTCGCAATGTCTCTAATAATGCAACAGTTACTGGTTCATCTAACTAATTTCTAAACTGCATATTGCTACGTCTTTAATTATACACGCATACTTTTGAAAAGAAACTTTGCTTTAGCAAATGCTACCCTAATAGCTTGAACATGATCATCAGACAGAGCGAAGCAAATCGAGCAAGCAAAGGCACGAACCAACCTCCCCCGAAAAACGCACAAATTTTTCTTTGAATGCAGGACTATATCATCATGATAAACACCGTCGCAACGACACAATCGCTATGCATAAAAAACATTGTCAGCTAAGAATACTGCACTCTTACTCTTCTCTTTGCACGAGATTAAGCATTGTCTCAAACTTTGCATGAGACTAAGCCTTGTCTCAACCCTTGCATGAGGCTAAGACATGCCTCCTACTTGCGTAAGGCTAAGCATTGCCTTCTCTTTGCATGTGACTAAGAACTGTACCGAATCTTGCATGAGGCTAAGTCCTGCCTCTCCATTTGCATAAGGTTAAGCACTGCCTTCCATTTGCACGAGGCTAAGCCCTGCCTCTCCATTTGCATAAGGTTAAGCATTGTCTTCTATTTTCATGAGGCTAAGCCCTGCCTCCTATTTGCATAAGGCTAAGCATTGCCTTCTCTTTGCATGAGACTAAGCACTATCCCGAATCTTTCATGAGGCTAAGCCCTACCTCTCCATTTTCACAAGGCTAAGCACTGCCTTCCATTTGTACGAGGCTAAGCCCTGCCTCTCTATTTGCATAAGGCTATGCACTGCCTCCCACTTGCATGAGGCTAAGCCCCACCTCTCTGATTGCGTAAGGCTAAGCACTGCCTTCCCTTTGCATGAGACTAAGCATTGTCCCGGACCTTGCATGAGGCTAAGCCATGTCTCTCTATTTGCATAAGGCTAAGTACTTCCATCCATTTGCACGAGGATAAGCCCTGCCTCCTACTTGAATAAGGCTAAGCATTGCCTTCTTTTTGCATGGGACTAAGCATTGTCCTGAATCTTGCATGAGGATAAGCCTTGCCTCTCCATTTGCATAAGTCTAAGCACTGCCTTCCATTCGCACGAGACTAAGCACTATTTCTCTTGCATGTCATGGCCTGAGGATCTCTCAAACTTGTACATCATTATTCAAAGGCCTGCGAATCCCTTACCGCACAATTCATGGTCCGGGATGTAATGGTGTAAGGACGTCATCCTCAACCGTCCAAAGACAATTTTGATGGTCCAAAGGGAATTTGCATCATGTCAAAATTAACGCAAAGTTATACGTATATGCTTGCAGTACATATTTTGACTTGCAGGTGACCTAGTGAGTAACTGTTATCCCAATAGGAGCAATCCCGCTCCCGTTCCTTCAGACTATTTCATACCTGACCGCTCACCATAACTGTTTCTCCTACTCGAAACCCTGTGTCCGTCCTTGTGATAACTTTATAGGTTTATTTCGTCGATGGATCCAGAACTACACGCGGCTTGATTCCTGTAAAACTAGGGATATGTAGGCAGCTCAGAAACCGTAGTGCGGCCTATATCTCTCAGATCACTCTATTCAGTTACCCGATAACTCTTTCATCCTTCCCGAGTAAAGAAGGGCAGCTGTTGATACCCAATTTTCCCCATATATTACTTGCAAAATACATATATACTTTCAAAATAGTGCATCGACATCAATTAGTATTTTTCCATAGTTTTCTATAATTTAAAAGGATTTTTAATTAATTTATTCCATAATTTTATTATCTAATACCGATTGCATCACAAATGATTTTATAATAATTCTATTGCTTAATTTTATCATTTATGTTTATATTAAGCTTTAATTATTTTATGCATAATTATATTTACATATTTAGGTTATAATTGCAATAGCTTTGCAATAATAGCCAATGTATGCATAATTACTTTATTTTTTTTTACACGAAAAGGACTTTTTATATTTTTATAATATCAAGTAATTATTTTAAATCATTTTCATACACAAATAACATTTTTCATCATTAATTAACTATTTTTTATAAATTATTTTATTAATTTAAGTGGGTATTTAAAATATAGCTCCTTTTTAATTAATTGTTTTTTACCCGAGCCCAATAACTATCAGCCCAATTATCCTAACCCATAACCCAATATCCACACCCAATAACCCAATATCCATAACCCTCCCCAGCCTAGAACTAATCTTGGCCGTTGATCTTAGAAGATCAACGGTCCAGGACCCCCCTTCCTTTTTTAATTACACCAACCCCCTAAACCCTACCCCCATTTTCCCAATCCGTCGTCCTTCAATCCCTTTCCCTCCTCTATTCTCTCTCACCATCTTCTAACCCTAGCCCGCTGTCACTGATACCCCCTTGATTCATGGGGTTTTCCTCCGATTCTATGCCATATCCGACCTCATCTCTCTACTGGTTGTATGAATTTCATGTTACTTGAGGATAATCTCGAGAGATTCGAACCAGATTTGGTTCAAAATCTCTCATTTCTCGATTAATCTGTCTATATTCACTCTGATGTCTGTGAGTACTAATAATATCGTGTTTTTATGGTTTCAAATCTCTGGTTCAAACCAGATTTGATTCACCTCTGTTTATTTTCATGAACCTAGCTATTTCTGGTTGAATGCGTTTAGATCTCTTTAGATCTGAAGCGGTTTTGAGTTCGGTTTGGTATTTTTCCCTTAAGATTTCTGTTTTTACTATTATTGTTAACCAATTTCGTTTTTCCCTAAAAGCTAGGGTTTTGATTTCTAATGGGGTTTTTGCAAGAAATGTTTAAACGTTTAAATGTTTTAACTCTGGTTTTCTTCTTTACTGTTTCGACTGATTTTACTTGAGTTTCATCTTTATGTCTTTGATATGCCTTAGGGTTTCAATTATTTGACCATTTGTCATAATGTTTAGCCCCCTTAGCTCTGTCAATTAAAGTGATTAATTGATTTACTTTCCTAATTAGGGTTTGAATTTAGTACCCGTATTTCCTTATTGAGTTCTTACCTTATTTATGTACCCATATTACTGGCTGATTTTGTGCTCTGACTCTTAATTGATTTTGGCATTGATTATTGCCTTGTTTAACCTCATTCTTAGATACTGATTGATTCCGTGTGAGATTTTTCTTAAATTAAGTAGTACTTATTTGATTCTGCCCTCTTAATTGATACCGTAATTGATTGATTAACTGATTTTTATACTTTATTTTGTGTGTAATTGATTTTACCTTATTTATTTTTACTCTACTGTATGCTATAAAAAGCCTTTCCCATGCCCTGATTTTACACACACTGAGACTTACACAGACACTTACACTCAGACTCACACACACGTTTTGCAACTTCCTCACTGAACACCTTTTACAACTTAAAACTCTCAAGCTTTCATTTCTCTAAAAAAACTTCAGTTCTCTCTTTCTATTATTCTGATTTTCTGCACTGTTTGGTCGGCTGAAAGCCAAGGCTAGACTCTCTGGATTCAAATTGCCATCACATTCCTGTTTACTTTTTTCTCAACTGGTATGCTCTAACTCATTTTATCTTATTTCTGTTCTATTTGCTTATTTGGTTAGTTTAAAAACCTCAGCATGCTTCTGTTTGCTATATGACTATGTGATCCCACTTAAGTGATGATGTTAACTAAGTTATCTCCAATAATGTGAAACCATGTATAATCAGTTGTATTTTCCCTGTTCTGCAAGCATGTAATATGTGGCTAATTCTGTCTGTTAGTTCAAATGTCCTTGCTTTTGTGATCACTTTAGATACTGGTATGAGTACCTAGTTTGAACAAATACCAATCTGCTTAGACTATGTGCTGAATATGGATTCTGTTTGTTTCTTGGTACAACTCTGTTTGCAACCATGTAATCTGAATCTTTTTGCTTCTGAAAAACAAATTGTTTTCCAAAACTGTCACCCTTACCTCCTATGTAATGGTTCTCAAACTTACTCTTAGTTATTTAGGTTCCTACCACCCCCAGTGTGAGCACTGCCTAGGGTCCTTGAGACTCCTCCGAACTCTGACATATTGGGGCTAGTCTTCTAATCTTTTACAAATTGTTTTTCTAAGTAAGGTTCTGGTGTGAGCATTGCCCGGCGTCCCTTAGGCCCCCGGGAACTTTAACACATCATAAGCCCAATTTTATGTATCATGGATGGACCACCAGTATGCTTCAAACTTGCTTTGCTTGAAGGCCTGGTTCCCAGGTTTATATTGGGCCTATGAAGGCTCCCTATAGTGTAATGGATACTGTAAATTTATTCATTATGGGCTGTAATAATATAATAATTTCTGTAATAAACAGATCTGGGGTTTATTAGTAAACGCTACCGGGGGGGGGGGGATCTATATCTTTGTTTAAACTCGGGTAGAAATCCGGCCTATAGGTTTATTGTGTTGATTATGTGAATGTTACTAATCGTTTAGAGATTCTGCCTATAGGATGTTATTCTGGCTGTTTGTGACTTTTCATATCTTTAGCATACTAGAGACACTGCCTATAGGTCTTTTGTTAATTCTGCATTAGAATCCATGTTCATAGAATCTACACATATTTCGAATCCCAACATGCATTAGTGATCATGTGTATAGGATCTTATTTGTGTAAATTAATAAACTTTCCTGGCAATTTGTTTAAGATTTTTGCCCACATGTGATTAATAGATTTCATGCCTATAGGAAATAAAAATCAGCTTCAACTTAGATACCATGCCTATAGGAATAAAAGGAATCAGTTTCAAAACCTAGAAATCATGTCTATAGGATTTAAACTAATAGATATCATGCCTATAAGGTAAATCTAGTTTGGTAAACTTAGAAATCATTTCTATATGAGTTAAATTAATTCTGCAAATATTAGAAAGCATGCATATAGGGTCTAAAAGGGATGAAGCCTGCCTTTACGAGTTAAAATCAGTAACTTGCTTAGAAACCATCTTATAGGTTTATAATTAATAGTTGTAGATACCATGCCTATAGGATTCTTTAATCATTTCTGGTTATCACTTAGGCAAACCTGTAGGGTTTCTAATGATTCTGGGCCTAAATCTGTGACATCTTACTGCCTGAAATTTGCCCAGATTCAAAGCTTAATAAAATCAGTAGGCAAATCGATAGGTACCGATGCTCGCCTTAATAAAACTGTTGTCTTACATTCTGCTTACGCTCATCTAGATATGCTGCCTATAGGATCCTAAATTAACGAAATTTGCTGATTTAATTGCGTGCATTTGTTGTCTACTTGTGGAGGTTAATATGAACCCTTATTTTCTCCATATATGATAGTCCTATCTGAATTTTGTTTGACGCCTAGATTTTTCTCATTTTAAGCAACATAGGTCAGTCTAGAACCACCCTAAATAGAGGTCCTAAATACCTCTAGGACCATAGGTAAGGGACGGGTAGTGCACGTATAAGACACGAGTTAGAAGCTATTAGAACGCTTAGGTAACAACTGAAAGATATTAATTGGGTAGTAACGGAGATGATGATCCGTGCGCTAATACTATGAGTAGCACCCCAACTTGGGGAAAGTTACCAAGTATTGCATGGAATGATCTAATAGGCTAAAAAACCTAGGACCCTTTTTATCCTGCTTAATCTGTGTTTGTCTTAGTTGTTTTATTTCCCTTTTTAAGACTAATTCGCTTAATTAAGTTCGGTCGGGACCCACCGTTATGGACCTCGAGGGGTGCCTAACACATTCCCCTCAAGGTAATTTCGAGCCCTTACCCGATCTCTGGTAATGCAAACTAGTTTCATGAGTTAATTACTCTAGGTTCCCTAACGCACCTTAATCCATTAGGTGGAGACTCTTCAAATCTCATACCCCATCCCAAAAGGAAGGGAGTTTTCTCAGAAATGTCGAAGCCCGATTTCGCGAGGAAAATGGGGTGCGACATGGGTGTCTAATCATCGGACCTAGTTGTACGTGTCTTCACCATCTGCGAGAGAATAGAAAGGCAATGGTTAAAAATTTTGAAGCAACAAATGCGCACGATAAGGAATCAAAGAAGTGAACATTTTTCCTAACATTTCCATAGCCTCCCGAAGATAAGTACAGACGTCTCCGTACCGATCCGCGAGACTCTACTAAACCTGCTTGTGACTCATAACACCTATGAACCTAGAGCTCTGATACCAACTTGGCATGACCCCAATTCACCTTCCGTAGGATGTCGTGATGGCACCAAGTCTCTAAGACTAGGTAAGCCTAACAAATTGCGGAATAACATAATAAGAGTCTGAAACTCAAACCTCAATAGATGTAATAAATGAAACTGCACGTCAAAGAACTACAATTTCCCAAAACTTGGTAGAAACAAGTCACAAGCTTCTAAGATAATACTAAATTTCTCTATAAATCAGAGTCTACTAAAATAAAGGAAACAATATGATAAGGATAGAGAGGGACTCCGAGATCTGCTGACGCTGGCAGATATACCTTGAAGTCTCCACGTGCAGCTAGTTCACTGATACCTGGTCTGATAGGAAGTACCTGGATCTGCACAAAAAGATGTACAGAAGCGTAGTCTGAGTACACCACAACAGTACCCAGTAAGTGCCAAGCCTAACTTCGGTAGAGTAGTGCGAGGTCAGGCCCTACTGGAAATAATAGAAAAATAAGACAAAGGATATATAATATAACGATATGACTGAGGAGTGAACGACACAACAAATAGAGGTAAACAACAGGGGCGCTCCTGAGGTACGACTTCGTAGTCCCAAAATTAAATATGTAGTGCAAGGGATCTCCCGAGGAACCGCCTCGTAGTCCCAAAAGTAAATATGCAATACACTGGGATCTCTCGAGGAACTATCTCGTTGTCCCAAAAGTAAATATACAGTACATGGGGATCTCCCGATGAACCATCTCGTAGTGCCAAAGTAAATATGCAACAGATATCCGAAGGAAACAACGACTTTACGTCAAGAATCTCACATGTAAAGATCTAAATCAAATCAAATAAGCAGGTAATTCAGCTAAGCACGTTGCACATATTGCACATATTGCAAGTAAGAGTTAAAGCACATAGACATGTGATACTAGGCTAAACATGATCACTACATATATTAAAGCAACTTAGTTAAAGAATTTAAAAGAAGACTACTCGGCAAGAATCGATATTTCTAAATTTAGTCCGTGTGCGCACTCATCGCCTCGCATACACGGCACTCACATATCACAAATTGTTACAACAATATCAAATCCTAATGGGAATTTTCCCACACATGGTTAGACAATCCACTCACCTCGAACCACGCTCAATCAGTCAAGTAGTATGCCTTTCCCTTGGTTTTTCGACTGCGATCGGCTCGAATCTAGTTATAATTAATTAGATTCAGTCAATACAAATTATAGGAACAAATTCCATATGAAAATACAAATTTTCCGACAAAACTTCAAAATTTAACTCAAAAATCGCCCGTGGGGCCCACGTCTCAGAACTCGACAAAAGTTACAAAATATGAACACCCATTTAACCACAAATTCAACCATATAAATTTTACCAAATTCTGACATCAACTCAACCCTCAAATCTTCAATTTAAACCAAGAGGGTTTTCTAAATCTTCCAACTTAAATCACCAATTAAATGTTAAAAACAACTATGGATTCAGGTTATTTGACCAAAATTGAGTTAAGAACACTTACCCCGTTGTTTTCCTTGAAAATTTCCCGAAAATCGCCTCTTCCTGAACTCCAAATCGTTGACAATGGAAAATGGGACGAAGTACCATTTTCAGAACTTAAACTTTTTGTCCAGGTCTTTTCTCTTGGCGAACGCGACAAGTCCCTCGCATTCGCGAAGCACATTTTTGTGCTGCCCCAAATTTCTTCTTCACGAACATGATGCTTTACCAAGCTTGGCCTTCGTGTGCAAAATTTAAATGCCCATTCCCTATATTGGCCTCGCCCTTCTACGCAAACGTGAATGCCTTCAGGTGTTAGCGATGCGCACTGGATCAACCCTTCGCGTACGCGATCCCTTAGTCGCAGACGCGAGACCCCTTTCGCGAACGCGAAGAAAGACCAGGCAGTGCATCATAAATTCCAGCAAAGTTCTTAGTCCAAAGCTCTATCCGTTAACCATCTGAAACTCACCCGAGGCCCCCGTGACCTCAACTAAATACACAACAAGTCCTAAAACAGCATACGAACTTAGTCGAAACCTCAAATCACATCAAACAACGCTAAAACAATGAATCATATCCCAATTCAAGCTTAATGGACTTAAAAAAATTTAATTTCTACATTCGATGCTGAAACCTATTAAATCAAGTCCGATTGACCTCAAATTTTGCACACAAGTCATAATTGACATTACGGACCTACTCCAACTTCCGAAATTGGAATCCAACGCCGATATCAAAAAGTCAACTCCTTGTCAAACCTCCCAAAAATCTTTAAGAATCAGTTTGTGTTTGACTAATCAATTTGAAAAGCACTTTTAAACCATAATTAGTGTGTTACCAAGCTTTTAGAAAATGATTCTAAGTGTATATTTTTCGAAAGTATTTTGGGAAAGAAGCTACTTGTTTTTTGCTTCTCAAAAACTGTGTCTGCTTCTACTGAAAAACATTTATTTCCTTCTAGAAATTTGACCAAACACCTTAACTTTGGAAAAAGGATATTTTTGACAAAAAAAGGAAGCACTTTTCTCCAAAAAGAAGATTGGGCCAAGAGGCTATTAGAATATATAAAATTGTTGATAATCTATATAACAAGATGATGAGCAAACAAAATTGATATTGTAATGTAATCTTATGAAATCTCCACTAGTATAAGTTCTCCAGCAATTTCCTGGATCAGTTCAACCCAATGAATCACCAATGAACCTAAAGTGCGCAAAAAAATAAATAAAAAGAAATGGGACATGAATCCCCCGATGATAGACTAATCTTTTATAGATTTATATGTCACCAAAAATTATAAAACTTCTGGGACTTTTTATTTTTATTCTATTGTATATCTTATTGGCCTAAGATGAATTTATATGATAAGTGAGGATTCATACGTCAGCCCGCAACTTATTTGGGATTAAATATTAAATTATTATTATTATTATTATTATTATATTTCAACATGTTAGGTGATGGATTTAATAAAATTTTAAATAGATTTGGCTCAAACTATTAGTGTTTTAACTCTGAAACTTTTAAAAGTCGTACCTTCAATGGAGAAAAAGAAAGGTAATAGAGATGAATTTTGCATGATGAAGCGATATCATCTAAACAATAGTAGATTATAAAACAGAAAATTAGTATGGCAAACATTGGTGATGACATAAAAAAGGAACAAAAAACATATGAAGATCAAGAGTTTTTAAATTTCTGAATGATGGAAGCGAACACACATATCTTCATAACTCGCTAATTGGTAAAGGCAAATCCAAACTATGTGGAGAGAGAAGTTGAAGGACCCATGCAGCTCCACACCTAATTCAAAGAAAAACCTTGGGAATGCTAGCTAGCTATTTGTAGTATGACTTTAGGGTTCATTTTTTGGTGCTTCGAATTCATGCAATACAAATTTATGAATATATCTATTTTTTGTGTCTATTATTACATGTTCATATAGTAGAATTTTTTTTATGATAGTTCTTTTTATTTTTTGCGTTTTACGACCATAAAATTCAGAACGACAGGTTCCGAATAGCCTAAAATTATGTCGCCCAATCAGAAACGACCTAATGAATAATAGTAATAACTTTGTCATGACCGTTCCTCTTTTTTGTCATTTTAGGGCAACAAAACAGAAATTCAAGATGATTTTCAATTTTTTGTATACTACTGTCCACGCCATCTTCTCATGGTCCAATAGAAACGACCTAATCAACAGTAGTTATTGCTTCCTATGACTGTTTCTCTTTTTGTTTTTTGCGTCATCTTCATGAATTCGGGCGACGAGCTCTGAATAACCTAAAATTTTGTGGGCCTAAAAAAATGACCCAATGAACGATAGTCATTGCTTCGCCATAATTGTACCTCATTTTTGGCATTTTAGGTCCATAAAATAGGAATTCAGAACATTTTTCGCTTCGCCATCTTCATGAATTTGAGCAACGGGCCTCGAGTCGCCCAAAATTTTGTGGGCTTATCAGAAACGACCTAATGAATAATAGTCATTGCTTCTCAATGACCGTTCCTTGTTTTTTAGCGTTTTAAGATCATAAAGTAGGTATTCACCATGATTTTCACTTTTTCGTGTGCTAACTACACCATCTTCATGAATTCAGGCGACGGGCCTCAAGTCGTCTAAAATTTTGTGGGCCTATTAGAAGCGACCTAATAAACAATAGTCATTGCTTCTCAATGATCATTCCTTCTTTTCTAGCGTTTAAGACCATATAACAGGAATTTAGCATGATTTCTGATTTTCGTGTGCTAATGTCCATGTCATCTTCATGAATTCGGGCAACGGGCCCCAAGTCACCTAAAATTTTGTGGGCTATCAGAAATGACCTATTGAACAATAATTATTTCTTCTCCGTGATTATTACTCATTTTTTTGACGTTTTAGGACCATAAAAAGGAATTCAGATCCATTTTCGATTTATCGTGTGATAAAATCCACGCCATCTTTATGAATTCGGGCGACTAGATCTGAATCACCTAAAATTTTATGGGCCCATAAAAAAATGGCTTAATGAACCATAGTAATAGCTTTTCCATGATTATTCCTTGTTTTTAGGCGTTTAAGAGGCATAAATCAGGAATTCAACACAATTTTTTATTTTTCGTGTGCTACTGTCCACGCCATCCTCATGAATTCGGGAGACCGTACCCGAATCGCCTAAAATTTGCGCCCATCAGAAATGACCTAATGAATAATAGTCATTATTTCTCCATGATCATTTCTCTTCTTTTTTTTTTTTTGGAATTTGCGGGCCATAAAATAAGAATTCAGCATGATTTCAGATTTTTCATGTGGTAATATCCATGCCAACTTCATGAACTCAGGCGATCAGTCCTGAATCGCCTAAAATTTTATGGGCCCGTTAGAAACGACCAAAGAACCATAGTAATTGCCTCTCCATGACAGTTTCTCGTTTTTTGCGTTTTAGGGCCATAAAACAGGAGCACGATTTCTGATTTTTCATGTGCTATTGTCCTTGCCATCTTCATGAATTCAGGCGACGGGCTCCGAATCGCCTTAAATTTTGTGGGCCCATCATAAACGACTTATAAGAATTATAGTCATTGCTTCGCCATGACCGTTCATCATTTTTTTGGCGTTTTAGGGCCATAAAATAAGAATTCAACACGATTAATTTTTGTGTGCTAATGTCCACACCATTTTCATGAATTTGGAAGACGGCTCTGAATAACCTATACTTTGTGGTCTATAGAAAATAACCTAATGAATAACAGTCATTTCTTCACCGTGATTGTTCCTCATTTTTCAGCATTTTAGGGTATGATTTCCAATTTTTCATGTGCTAGTGTCCATGCCATCTTCATGAATTCGGGCAACGGGCTCTAAATCATCTAATATTTTGTGAGCCCTTAAAAAATGAAATAATTAATAATAGTCATCACTTCGCCATGAATGTCCCTCGTTTTTTGGCGTTTACGGCCATAAAAGAGGAATTTAGGACAAATTTCAAATTTTTATGTGCTATATCCATGCCATCTTCATGAATTCGGGCGACGAGATCCGAATCGCCTAAAATTTTGTTGGATCATCAGAAATAACCTAATAAATAATAGTCATGGCTTCACCATGATTATTTCTCATTTTTTGGCATTTTAGGGTCATACATTAGGAATTCAAGATGATTTACAATTTTTCATGTGCTAATGTCCACACCATCTTCATGAATTCAGGCGACCGATCCCGAATCACCTAAAATTTTGTGGCGTATCAGCATATCACGACCCCAAATCCTAACAGGTCATGGTGGCTCCGATCGTGGAATTAGGCTGGCCAACCATCACATTTCTACACATTTGTTCTATTATAATAATTCGAAAATCAATAACAATCAGCAAAATAGGCAATTACCTTTTTTTCTCTAAGTCTTTAAGCAATTATAATATAATCTACTGTCTAAACAAAACCCCCAAGACTGGATTCAATCGATCATGAGAATCTAAGAAATAAACTAACTCTGCTAATGTCATAGACAATGTCTAGGAATAAAATACTAATACTAAATAAGGAAGGGAAATGGAGAAGATGCGGACGCTGGACAGCAACCTCGAAATCCCAAACGCTGATGACAATGAACTCAGACGACTACTGCTCCGAACCAGTACCTGAATCTGCACACAGGGGTGTAGGGAGTAATGACGAGTACGCCAACTCAATAGTAATGAAAATAAATCACAGTATGAGAATAAGAAACACACAACACAGATACACCAATCCACAAAATAGTAAAATATCAAGTCTCAATACAGTATACGTAAGTTCGAAAACCAATTTCCAGAAAATCCTTTGAAACAAGTATATTTACAATATATCTCAGTAATATCAGTTTGAAAAATGAAGTGAATCATAGTCAAAACTCAGTAAAATATCATCAGAAAACTAACCCTCGGGCCATAATCATCACTCGTAACAATTTCCCTCAGCACCTCACCATCACTCAGTATCAGCTCCGCAGGCAACCTCACTGTCACTCATGCCTCCCAATCACTCATCACTCGGCACTCGCACTCAGTAGATACCTGCGCTCACTGGGTGTGTGTACAGATTTCGGAGGGGCTCCTACAACCTAAGCGCTATAAACAAGCCAAATCATGGCATAAATCACTCCCAGGCCCTCGACCTCTCTCATATCATAACATCCTCACAACATTGGCCCTCAGCCTCACTCAGTAAGACACTCTCAGCATGCCACTCGGGCCATGAATAAAACAGGGTTCTCGACCCAAAATAGTATTTCATTTTAAGAAATTGTAATATCATCAAATAGGAGTGTCAACAATTTCACAAGAAAGACTGAGTGTAAAATCATAGTTTCAAAGTAGTGAGAATATCAGTAAAATAGCCCCCAAGGGGTTAAAACAGATCGGCACTAGGCCCCAAACATGGCTTACAATCCAAATATATCAAAACATAGTAATAATATAACTCATATGCTTTAAAAGCAGTTGCAGCTCAATAGTTGCCTAAAAAGGAATATTTTTTCCAAATTTCCAATTCGTGCACGCCCCACACTCGTCATCCAGTGTGTGCGTCACTCCAAATCCGTGAAAGGATGTAAAGTCTGGGGTTTCATACCCTCAGGACAAGATTTAAAAACATTACTTACCTCAAACTAGCCCGAAAAGCTACTATGCAACCCGCTTGCCTCTCGAATCAATTTCCGAGTGCTCCAAATCCATAAAGATCAGATTTTTCTCATCAAGTTATGCTAAGGGAATGAATTCCAATTGAAAAATATCAATTTTAGCACAAAACCCGAAATTAGCCAAAACCCGACCCCCAGGTCTGCATCGCGTAACTCGACAAATTTTATATCAAAATGTTATTCATCATCTCACGAGTCCGTACATATAAAGAACTCTAAAATCGGAGTTCGTTTGACCCCTCAAATCATCCCCTAAAGGTCTCATAATCTCAAGCCCTAATCCCATCCTTTTCTACTGATTTTCATAAATTAAACACTGATATTTTGATCCTTAATCACTTATAATCGAGTATTAGGGTCCAAAATCCTTACCTCAATGAAGAACAATGATTTACTCTCTTAAAAATTGCCTCAAAAGCTTCTTCCCGTTCAAAAAATGGTGAAAAAGTGAGTTATGGTCGCGGATGGTTTATTTAAATACTGCCTAGTTAATTCTTCACTGCGATCGCGGACATCAGGTCGCGATCGCGAAGAGAAAATTTCCAACCTCTCAATATTACCTTCTGCGATCGCGAAACACCACGCAATTGCGTTTCACTAAGCCTCAACTCAACGCGATCGCAGTCCTATCCATGCGATCGCGTAGTACATCTGACCAGCCCCCACACGCGCCTCTCTAACCTTACGCGATCGCACCAATACTCACGCGATCGCACTGACCAACGTTGCACACCTTCGCGATCGCACTCCTACTCCCGCGATCGCGATTCATAAAATGAACGGGCTCCAGATTACTCTACGCGATCGCGGACCAATCCACGCGATAGCGATGAACATTTTGCTGCTGCACTGACACTAGAAAAATAGCAGATTTTACATGTTCAAAGTTGCCCGTTAACCATCCGAAATCCATCCCGAGCCCCTCGGGACCCCAACCAAATTTACCAACACATCATAAATGATCATTCAAACTTAGTTGCACTCTGTAACACCAAAAATAACATCAAAACACCAAAATCATGCCCAATTCAAGCCTAAGAACTTCAAAATTTCTAAATTCCACCAACGATGCCGAAACTATCCAAAACACATTCGATTGACCTGAAATTTTGCAGACATATCCAAAATAACATTACGAACCTGTTCCAACTTCTGAAATTCTATTCTGACCCCGATAGCCTATTTTCCACTATCGACCGGAAATCGCCAAAAACTAACTTTCGTCAATTCAAGCCTAATTCTACACCAGACATCACACAAATATTCCGAACCCACTCCTAAGTCCCAAATCACCTAACGAATCTATCTGAGCCATAAAATACACATTCCGAGGTCGTTTACCAATAAATCAACTCTCAGTTGATTTTTTCATCCATAAGGCTATTTTAAAAGACTAAATGACTAAATTCTCGCTACAACCATTCCCATTCCGAGCCTACCAAATCTAACACATCATAAACAGTCTAACCAACCTATGACAAGGCAATAATAGTAAATAATAAATAAAAAATTTACAGAACGACCGGTCGGGTCATTACACAGCAACGACCTAATGAATTAATTGCCATTACTTCTCCAAAGTTGTTCATTATGTTTTGATGTTTTAGGGCAATAAAAAGGAATTCAGCACTTTTTCGATTTTTAGTGAGTTAATGTCCCCAACATCTTCATGAATTTAGGCGATAAGCCCCGATTCGCCTAAACTTTTGTGGGCCCACCAAAAACTACTTATTGAACAATAGTCATTATGTGATGGCCCAGAAGGTCATCTTTCACTTTAGAACTCAATCCGGTATTCCGAGGCCTTCGAAACCTCATTTTATTCCTCCTCTATTTGCGTGCGCAGTCTGGGCACGTATCTGGAAAACCCTTGTGTGGAAATTTGATAAAATGATAATTTTAGCCTTTAAACATGATTTTAGTTGACTTTGGTCAATATTTTGAGTAAACAGATCCTAACCCATGTTCCGACAGTCCCTATGGGTCCGTAATAATATATGGGACCTAGGCGCGTGCCCGGAATCGAATTCCGAGGTCCCTAACTTGAGAAATGAATTTTTGATGAACAATTGTAAGACTAAAATTCTAAGGATTTAAAGAAATTGATTAATGTTTGATCTCATTGGTATTGGGCCCATATTTTGTTCCCGATCCCGATACAGGTTTAATATAATATTTAAGTCATGTTTGTGAAATTTGGTAGAAATCAGAGTTGATTTGACGTGATTTGGACGTCCGATTGAGAAGATAGTAATTTTTAAATGTTCTTGAGAAATTCACGAGTTTTGGTGCTAAATCTGTAGTTTTAGGTGTTATTTGGATGATTGGAGACCCCGAGCGAGTCCGTGCTAGGTTATAGAACTTTTCTGTGTGTTTAGACGGGATCCCGGGGGTCTCAGGTGTGTTTCGGATGGGCTACGAGCCATTTTCTTCCATTTTTGGACTGCTGATATCACATATCTGGTTTTTTCCTTCCCGTTCGCGTACGCTCCTCCTGTTCGCGAAGTGTAATCTTGGAGGAGGGAATATTTGTTCATCGTGTTCGCGTGAGCAAGATCGCGATCGCGAAAGTCAACTTTCTCCTTTTTCGCGTTCGCGTACTTCCTTCCGCGTCCGCGTAGTGTTCAATTGATCAGCCCCATCCTTCCTTCATCGCGTTCGCATAGTACCTCTCGCGATTTTGTAGGTCTGCCTTCTTCTTCTTCGTGTTCGCATCCCTTCCCTCGCATTCGCGTAGGCCAATGGTGAGCCGTCATGTTTTTCCTTCTCCGCGTTCGCGAGCTTGTCGTCGCGTTCGCGATGACCAAACGGAACAACCTTCACTTCCTTCTTTGCGAACGTGACCGTATCTCCGCGTTCACAATGTATAAATCCCTGGGTAGACAGAATATAATCCTAAATCGAGGGTTATCCATTTTTATTATTTTGGGAGTGGTAGACGTCAGCTTTGGGAGATTTTTCGTGGGTTTTTCAAGAAAATCATCGAGGTAAGTGTTCTTCACCCGAATCTTATCATATTTCATGAATCCATTGCTATTTTCATCATCCAACTAGTGAATTAAGTGGGGAAATTGGGAAAAGTTTGTGAAACCTTTCAAAATGTAAAATCATGATTTGAAGGACGAATTGGTATCGAAATTTGATAATTTTGGTATTTCTAAACCTCGTATCGGAGAGGGTGTTCGGGCTTCGTAAATTTTATCGAATTTCGAGGTGCGGGCATGGGGAGTTGACTTTTTAAAAATTGAATAAAAATTATAGCTTTATTAATTGAAATTGTTTCTTCTTGCATTGTGCGATGTATTCAAGTTGCCTTGGGCTAGATTGGGATGAGCGGAGATGAATTTGTAAAGAAAAGGTAAAATTTGAGTGTGGAGTTAGCCGGATTGAGGTAAGTGTTTTGCCTAGCCTTGTTCAGGGAGTTTTTCCTCCTATTTGTCAATGTTTGTTACATGCGGGGGTGATACATATATGAGGTGATGAGCGTGTATGTATGTGCTAGGGTTAATCATGCTCGGGGGTAGTTTGTGCTATAATTGTGTTTTGTAGAATTTTCATAACTCCCTTGATTCATGCCTTACTTATTTTACCGATATTAAGAACGTAGTATAAGATGTTAGTAATCAAGACTTATCCTAATATAACTTAATCGATTTGGTGAAAATACCTAGAATACATTGATGTGTCTAATTCATACATCTTAATGCATAGTCATTAATATGTTGTTTTGGTCGATACTTTGAGGTGCTAGATTACATGCTTGGGTTGTAGATAAATCGTGGGAATTGTGGAAGTACTTGAATTACATAGCCTTGAGCATTCCTTGAATTATTGTTGGTTTGGAAAGTAGCACTGAGAATTTGTTTGGAATATTCTTTTGACCCTCTCTTCGATGTTATTTATTCTTCCTACATGGCTACATTATTGAAATTTATATGCTTAGTGAGGAAGAGTGTAAAGCATGAAGGGTGGTGTCGTGCCATTGTTTATATTCATTATCATGTGAGGAAGAGTGTAAAGCACGAAAGGTGATGTCGTACCATTGTTTATATTCATTATCATGTGAGGAAGAGTGTAAAGCACGAAAGGTGATGTCGTACCATTGTTTATATTCATTATCATGTGAGGAAGAGTGTAAAACACGAAGGGTGATTTTGTGACATTGTTTATATTCATTATCATGTGAGGAAGAGTGTAAAGCATGAAGGGTAATGCCGTGCCATTTTTTTTATTCAATATCATGTGAGGAAGAGTGTAAAGCACGAAGGGTGATGCCGTTCCATTATTTATATTCATTATCATGTGAGGAAGAGTGTAAATCACGAAGGGTGATATTGTGCCATTGTTTATATTTATTATCATGTGAGGAAGAGTGTAAAGCACGAAGGATGATGCATTGCCATTATTTATATTCATTATCATGTGAGGAAGAGTGTAAAGCACGAAGGGTGATGTCGTGCCATTGTTTATATTCATTATCATGTGAGGAAGAGTGTAAAGCACGAAGGATGATGCATTGCCATTATTTATATTCATTATCATGTGAGGAAGAGTGTAAAGCACGAAGGGTGATGTCGTGCCATTGTTTATATTCATTATCATGTGAGGAAGAGTGTAAAGCACGAAGGATGATGCCGTGCCATTTCATATACATTATCATGTGAGGAAGAGTGTAAATCACGAAGGGTGATGGCGTGCCATTTCATTTTTATTGTTATGCTTTTGATATTGTGAGGTCATGGCACAAAGGGTGTTTTCGTGCAGGTGAGGATGAGGGACATGCATTATGATGTGATATTTGTTTTCCGTGTACACATTTACGCCTTTACCTTGAGTTGTCATCGTCGCCATTATATATTTTATGTGATATGTTGTTATTGTCCCGTACTTGACTTCTATCTCTATTGTGGTTGTGTTGTCCATGTCTTTTACTTGCTTAACTTGCATATGCCATGCCTATTTCCTGCTTTTGTAATTATACTCATGTTGTATCTATTTTGTTGCACCTTAGTATATGCCTTCCACCATGCTAGTCCTTCGTGTCCTTACTTGTTAACTTGTGAAGATCATGTGTTTCCTTCTTGCTTACTATCTTTGTACTTAGGCCTCCATCATGCTAGTTAATTGAAATTATAATCCCTTTTTCCTAATTATGGTCATTACCTCTATGCTTTCTTCTTAGTCTCTTGCTTATTTTCTTTTGTACATTCTCGTTTATTATTACTTCTTGCACATTCCCTTCCTTGTCATTTCTATTGTCGGTATTTCTATCATTTGGTTGGTACTGTTTTACGCATATATAGTGAGGATGAGATAAATGCACGAAGGGTGTTGCCGTGCCGTTAGATTTGATGTCTTGAGTAGTTTATCAATCTATGAAAGTATATGAGGTGATTGTTGTGGTTCAGGGGCTTTCGTTCTAAGGAAAGAGCCGGTTGAGATGTTGGAAACTTTTAAATTGTGAATCTTCTTGATACTTTTTTATTTCCTGTTATAGTCGCATTGTGTACTCTATTCTATTATTCTGTCTTTTAGTTCTATTGCTAGTTTACATTATAGTGTTCATTAATGAGTATCTTTTAACTAAAAATATCGTCACTACTTTTACCGGGTTAGTCAAGATACTTACCAGTACATGGGGTCGGTTGTACTAATATTGAACTTTTGCACACTCTGTGCAGACTGTTGGAGCGGAGATGCTGAAGAAGTCGGGAGCTGACTCTGAAGATGTTACGTGGATTCTGTATAGAAGCTGGCACTTGTCCTTGGTAGTGTTAGACATTATTAATCTGTTCATATAGTTTTCAAACAGAATGTGTATTTATTCATACCAACTTTGTATATTCTAAGTCTTAGAAGCTCATAAGTCGTACTACCAGTCTTGGAAACATTTTTAACAATTCAGATAAATCCTAATTAAATTTTCTATAAGTTTATTTAGTTCGTTTCGTTTTGGTTAATTGGCTTACCCAGCGGGTCAAGTTAGGTGCCATCACGATCTTTGATTTTTGGGTCGTGACACATTGCTTCTCAATGACCGCTGAAAGTTTTTTGGCATTTTAGGGCCATAAAACAGGGATACAACATGATTTCCGATTTTTCTTGTGCTAATGTCCACGTAAGCTTCGTGAGACATGCCCCGAATCGCCTAATATTTTGCGGGCCCATAAGAAATGACTTAATGAACAATAGTAATTATTTCTCTATCATTGTTCTTTATTTTTAGCGTTTTAGGACCGAAAAACAGAAATTCAGCACGATTTTTTGTGCTAATATCCATGCCATTTTCATGAATTTGAGCGATCGGCCCTGAGTCGCCTAATATTTTGTGGACCCATGAGAAATGACCTAATGAAAATAGTTATTGCTTTTCCATGATCGTTCCTCATTTTTTGGCGTCTTAGGGCTCCAACACAAGAATTCAGCATGCCTTTTTATTTTTCGTGTGTTAATATCCACGCTATCTTCATGAATTCGGGCGACTGGTCTCGAATCGCCTAAAATTTTGTGGGCCCATCAGAAACGACCTAATGAGAAATTGTAATTGCTTCGCCATGACCTTTCCTCGTTTTTGCATTATAGGGCCATAAAATAGGAATACAACATGATTTTGGATTTTTGGTGTGCTAATGTCCACCTTATCTTCATGAATTCCGATGACCGGACCTGAATCACATAAAATTTTGTGGGCCCATCATAAACGACGTAATGAATCATAATCATTGATTCCCTATAACCGTTCCTCTTTCTTTTTTGCGTATTATGACCAAAAAAATGGGAATTCAACACGATTTCTTATTTCTCATGTGTTAATGACCACGTCATCTTCATAAACTCTGGAGATCGGACCCAAATCGCCTAAAATTTTGTGGCCCTATCATTGTTTTTATATGATTGTTCTTCATTTTGTGGTGTTTTAAGACTATAATATAGGAATTTAGCATGATTTTCAAGTTTTTGTGTTCTAATGTCCATGTCATCCTCGTGAGTTCTGACAACTGACCCCGTATAGCCTAAAATTTTGCTGGCTCATGAGAAACGACCTAATGAAAAATAGTCTGCGTCTCCATGACCGTCCCACGATTTTTGGATTTTTAGGGCCTTAAAAAGGGAATTCAACACAGTTTCTGATTTTTTTTCATGTGCTAATGTACACACCATCTTCATGAATTTAGGTGACCGGACTTGAATAGCTTAAAATTTTGTGTCCTCATCAAAAACGAACTAATGAACAATAGTCATTATTTCTCTATGATCGTTCCTTGTTTTGGCGTTTTAGGGTCATAAATAGGAATTATTACGATTTTCCATTTTCCGTGTGCTAATGTCCATGCCATCTTCATGAAATGAGGCGATCGTCCTCGAATCGCTTAAAATTTTATGGGCCCGTCAGAAATGACATAATGAACAGTAGTCATTGTTTCTCCATAACCGTTCCTTATTTTTTGGGGTGTTAGGTCCATAAAACAGAAATTCATGATTTTCGATTTTTTGTGTGCTAATGTCCACAGTATCTTCATGAATTTCGGCGACCGGATCTGAATCGTCTAAAATTTTGTGGGCACATCAGAATCGACCTAATGAATCATAATCATTGATTCTCTATAACCGTTACTTTTTTTTTCCCGTTTTATGACCAAAAATTGGAATTCAACACGATTTCCTATTTCTCGTGTGCAAATGACCACGTCATCTTCATAAATTCGGGATATCGAAAATGAATCGCTGAAAATTTTATGGGTCCGTTGTCGCGCCCCCTTTTTCCGACACTCCTTTCGGGGCCGGTTAAAAGGGTCTATGACATTGGTTGGGACAACTCATTTCTTTTGGGAAATGGGTTTGCATGTTTTGAAGAGTCGCCACCTAACGATTTTAAGGTGCGTTAGGGCACCTATTGGGGTTCATTTACAACTATGTTTTCCAACCATAGACAGGGTAAGGGGTTGAAATTATCCTAAGGGGAAAGTGTTAGGCACCCCTCAGGATCCACAAGTGTGGTTCCCGGCCAAATAGCAGTTGTGAATTTGTACAACTAGCAGGTAAACAATTAATGTCCAAATAGTACGGGATTTTGAAATTCTCATAGCCTAAGCACACATATGTTACTAGTTTGAAAATATTTAATAGCTAATAGATTTTGAAAAGGATTATAGTCTAAACATGTATATAGAGCAGGAGTATCCTAGGTTTGTTTGTAATATGAATCACATCAATTCAATACCCGGTATGACACTCCTCAAAGAGGGGCTACACATGGTATTAGCGCATCGGTCATCATATCCATATCTACCCTTTCCCACCCCGTAAAGGTAATTAGAGTGAGTGTTGGTCACGACCTCTATTGCATGTTGTTACCCATCCATTCCTATTAGTCCCCGAGGAATTTAGGACTTCTATCCTATGAGGGAGGTTCTAGGCAGACCCTCGGCTTTTAAAGGTAAAATACTAAGGCAACATATAGAAAAACAGATAGGGGGATAACATATAAACAAGAATGGTCTCAAGTACCTCCACAGATAATACAGATAATCAGCATGACTCAAACACATTTAAGGTCTTGGTTTTAATTCAGATTCTAAGGCATGATATCTAAGTGACAATAACAAGAAGCAGTTTTGTTGCATAACTCAAAGAGGAAGTCTTAATAAGTTTTTCCTACTGATTTTAAGCATGCTGATAGTTAGACAGTAATCACAAAGGATAGTTCCAGTTTTTATTTCAAGGTTGATTACCTAAGGCTTGACTAGGCGTAGGGTCATGCGTAATAGTTATCAGAAATGTTAACAATTTTAAGGTTGTTACACCTAAGAGCATGCAGTTCTAAGTGTTGCAGAATATACATGAGTTGTTACCAGTTGTTAGAGCGGGGTGGATTGTTTCATATTCTTTTATGCATCTGTAATTAGGCTAAGTGTCATTGAGCATGAAAGAAATCCTAAGACATGGTGTTTAATGCAAGAGATACGAAGTGATGCATATGCATAATTCTTAAGGCAGGATTTCTAAATGCTTTCAGGACATGCAAGGTTTACATAGGGCAGGATTTCCACATACTCAAAATCACAGCATTTATTAGGCATGGTCGCATGAGTGACAATTTATTTTGGTGTTATTATTTACCCTAGAGACGGGATTTCTAAGTGATGGTAGTAATGATGAGATGTTGAAAACAGTCTATATGAATCCTAGGGAACATGGTATCTAATGCATAGCATACTTTGTGTGTATTATTCCTAAACATGAATTCTATTGCGCACAGAAGAAACGTAAACCTAGGAGCATGGTTTCTACCCTTGGCTACACTACAACATATATATTACCTTCCCTTTTTTCACTATCCAACCTCAGAGTTGTTTACAAATAGTTAGTACAGACCATTGAGCATGAATTACATAATTGAAATAAGAAAAATAAGAAGTTATCTATAGGGAGCCTGCAATATAGGCCTAGATCTCCATATCCTCAATGCCAAATTGTATTTCACAACCTTTCTCATAATCCGGGTGTGTCAGAGTTTAGAGTGAGATCAAGGGTCCCAAAGCAGTGCTCACACCCAGATTTTATAACCATGGTAGAGCGTGTGCAGTGTGGAAGGGCCAGCCTTAGTGTGTCAGAGTTCAGAGGGAGCTCAAGGGTCCCAAAGCAGTCATACATTAAGGGGGCAGAACTTAAGGGTCTAAGAGTAGAGTGAGAGTACTTGACATAGTTTTGATAAGATTTAACAAGGAAAATAGTTTGAAAAGAGGCTTGTTTGAAATAGTTTTTGTGAAATTAACAAGGAGAGTCTCTTAATAAAAAAAACAGTTTTGAAAGGGTAATTGACATACTGAATACAGGACTAGGATAAGTCCAGCAACATCCAAAGATCACAGAACCAGGACAAGTTCAGCAACACAAAAACCTCACACAGGGGTAATGGGGGGTTGGGGACACACATAAAACACAGAGTAGTGAACATGTAACAAGCAGAAGTATACATAGGTACATAATTAGAAGCTCTTGAGGGGCTCATGGGATTGGGATACATCATAGTATAAGATTTATACTAGACATAACAACATCAACACAACTTAAGGTAGTGTCAGTGGAGGCATACCCTAACTAAACAACTAGTGTACAAGCATAGAAATAGAGTTGAGTCGCATTGAAACAGGTTTCAAGTTCATAAAAAACATGATGATCATAAAAGGCAAGGCATAACTTAGCATACTAGATGAAGCAAAAGATTTCAATTACATGTTGAACAACAAAATAGTAGATAGAATCATATTAGAAACATAATGAATTGGAGCAGCAAAAGAAACATGTTGGTTTGGGAACTGGAATTAAAATTAGAACATACCAGTGAAGAAGACAGTAAACAGAAAGTAGAGGATATGAGGGCACAATAATTAGCCTTGGCTTGCAGCTGGCTAACTTAGAACAATAATAAGTAGCACAGAAAAGAGAGCAGAAAGATTTTAGTTGTGAGAGAGAGTTATTGAACCAATGTGTGTTCGTTGTTATGTTAATAAAGAGGGCAGTGTATTTATAGTTTATAACTAAGTAGAGAATAAGGCAAGAATCGCAATTCAGTAGTAATTATAGAAATAAGTACCAATTAGAATAAAATCAGTATAAGGACTCCCTTTAATTAAGGAGTCCAACTCAAACGGTAATGGACAAGTGGTAAATAAGGCAAGAGAATCGTATGAGGCTGGGCATAATCAATAAGGCAACATCATAGGTACAATACAAGCATATCACATGTAATAGAGACTAGGTTCATCATGCTTTAATTAAGGAAAATGCTCAAAATCAATTAACAGTATAATTGACCATAGAATAAGGTCAGAAAATATTTCACAAGTCAAAAAACAAAATAGAGAATATCATGCGAGATCGGTGAGGAATTAATCACAAGGATTCATGGAATCACAAATAGAAAGTATTACTTATTTAGGAGTCATTAGCACAAATTATGAGAACAAACAAAATAAACTCATAAAAATTAGAAACCCTAAGAAGCCGGGTAGGGTAAAATCACAAAAAATAGGGATTCATATAGAGCGTAGCCCAAATTAACAGAATAATCATGATATAGGCAAGAATGATCGAAATCAGAAACCCTAATCAAGCAACATAGGGTAAAAGCCACAAAATCACAGGATGTTCATGAGAAGAAAACACATATGCAGATTAATCAAACATATACTCAAAAACGGACTTAGAATCACAGATTAAAGATAATACTTTGGGGGTTTTAAAGAAATAACTCAGACACAAAGGGAGAAAGCTCAAATAAATCTTAAACATAACGAAAATCATAAAGTAATACTTGCAATCTGAAGGGAAACTATTTTTGAAAAGAGGTTTGAAAACCCTAGTTTGAAGATGAAGAGTCACTTCATAAAAAGTCAGAAAACCTTTTGAAAACACTAAAATAGTTCGGAATAAACCAAGATCTGTTATAGATCTATGGAAATCAGAGACTGATAATTAGGGTTTCGTAGAGACAACCCAAAGGGAAGGAGAATCGGCTAAAGAACCACTGGTTCTAGCCGGAAAATAAAAAAATCTTACTCGGACGGTCGTAGATGGACGGAGAACAGCGTGAAAGGCCATGTGTGGGAGTTACTGTCTCAGGATCGCTTGAAAACCCTCATTAATGACACAAACATAAAAGGCGGAGCCTCAGGGTCGAGGAGGGGTGAGAACCCCATGGTTTCCGGCAAGGGAGGTGGCCGGAGAAGAGAGACAGAGCTCAGACCTGGAGGGAAGGTTCTAGAGACAACCAGAGAGAGGGAGATAGAGAGACGGGTGAGAATGAAACGGGGGAAATGAGAGAGGGAGGGGGGTAGTCGTTTAGGGGTTAATTAAGGAAATGGTTAATCTGGGCACTTGATTTGAATTAATCAACGGCTCAGATTGAACGGGGGATTGGGCCGGGTATTTTGTAAAGACTGGGCTGAGTTATTTGGGCTAATTAAATGGGTAGGGGTCCGAATTTAATTAGGCTAGGATTGAAATTAAAAGTTGCTAATTGTTAAATACCTCATAAAAATAGATAAATAATTTATAAAAAATAGTTAATAATTATAAAAAAATGAAATTGATGCTTAATAGACTAAATTCAATGATTAATTAGTATTTAAAATACAAATGACTAATTATTGAGTAAAAATAACACAAAATATATAGTTAGGCTATAATTGCAAAAGTATTGCGATTATAGCCAAATAATGCAATTTGACTAATTTGTGAAATAATTAAATCCTAATAGGATAAAAAATGATATATTATGCCAAGAAATATTTTGAAATCATTTGTAATGCAATTTATGATTAATTACTGGATATAAAAGTACTGGATAAATTAGAAATAAATTAATAAAAATATGGAAAAATTATGGAAAAATATCAATTGTTATAAACTGGTTTTGAAGGTATATATGCAGGTTTAAAAATAATTTGAGGGAAAATTGGGTATCAACATCCGTCAGAAATGACCTATTAAACCAAAGTAATTGCATCTCCATAACTATTCCTCGTTTTATGGCATTATAGAGTCATAAAAAAGGAATTTAGCATGATTTTCGATTTTTTGTGCGCTAATGTCCACGCCATCTTCATTAATTCGGGTGATCGGTCCTAAATCGACTAAACTTTTGTGGGACTACAAAAAATGACCTAATGAAAAATTATCATTGCTTCTTCATTACCATCCCTCATTTGTTGACGTTTTAGGGCCATAAAACAAGAATTCAACATGATTTTCACTTTCGTGTGATAATATCAATGTCATTTTCACGAATATGAGCGACTGTGTCACGACTGTCACACCTCCTTTTTCCTCCGGTAAGGGTGGATAAGGGAGTTTTTCCAATTAAAGTGACATTATTCGAATTTGGGATTTATTTATTAATCAGAGTCGCCACCTGGATTTTTACGGTGTTCCGGGACACCATTTATTTATTTTTAAATCCCAAATCAAGGAAATTTTGACTCTGTTTTAAAGTCTGCGAACCAGAAATCCGGGTAAGAAATTCTGTTAACCCGGGAGAAGGTGTTAGGCACTCCCGAATTCCTTGGCCCTAGCACGGTCGCTTAACTATTAATAATTGGCCTAATTATCTAATTAATTACATGTTTAAACCTATTATGCTTTTTAAAACTTTTTGAACCGCTTTTAATATTTATGGATTATTCTGAAACAATTCACGATGGTGTGCACTTGTCATTTTTAGACACGTTGCAAATCGTGCCACAAGAAATGCACCTGCGATTTTTAATATGTTTATTTTAATTATTGTTTGAAGTTGTGGCCGGGTCACATGAAATGCACACCCGAATTCGAATTTACGATTTTGTACACATTGTGAATCGTGCCACGTGAAACGTGCCCGCGATTTACAACATGTTAATTGTTTATTATTGACACTTAAGTCATGTCACGCGTACGTGTACATAATCATGATAATTTGATTAATTAAGGGCGTTCCTAAAGCATTCAAGAGCATACTGCTACGGAAATAGGCTTCAAATTCCAACTGGCTTTAGCAAACATGAAACACTATGATAGGTATTATTACACACAATTTCTAAAAGAACTCCATGAAAGCTCAATTAGTGGTATTTCTTAAAGGAAACCTACAATATAGGAATCTTCCCACATACACTTTATCGAATGAATCCTCCGAGGAGGAGTTTGATGGGGTGGAAGGACTAGTTCTTTCACTTGCTTCCAAATCCATCCATCTTACTTACTCAAAAGTGACCTAGAAAACAGAAACAGCGAGACCTGGGTTCTCATCGAACGAGAAGTTCGAAGATGGAGACCAGGTTCGGCACTTTGAATACCGCTCCGTGGGGATCTCGAAGAATGCATCTTTTTATAGAATGTAGTGCCCAACAGTTTAAAGGAATGGGTGAAGTCTCGGGATCCGCTCTGACTACCGGAGATATTCGTGTTACTTCGTCTGCACTGACACTTTTCCGACTTGATGCCGCCCCTGAATCCACAAGTACCGGAGATTCGGGTATCAGAGTTGAGTGGACAGGCGACGCGATACGTCTCCAGCTTGTGTTTCAATGACGGGTAAGGCGGTCAAGCTACCTGCCGGACTGATTCCTTTCCTTTTGATGTGGACAAATGGGCATCCCTAGAACTTTCTAAGCCACATTAATTGGTTGACCAACACTATCTCGACCTTGAACTACCAGAGCGTTATAAATATTCGGCATCTTGCCCGGGGGAAAGGCTTACTTCAGATCAGATTTGTGCCAATTCCTCCATTCACAGAATGCCCTTATCAATCAAACTAGAAATCGGCAGGGTATGAATTTCTCTCCTTCGGTATAGGCTGTCCTGGCTCCTTTTTTTCTCCCATGCTTTACATTTAGAAATTAGGTAGAAGAATAAAGTTTTTAGCATTAGGATTTCTCGCTTTTCATGAATGTGTCTCCCCCTCTGAAGGCGATCCCCATAACTACAGGTGATGGGGACTCGTAGGAGGTGAGAAGGGTCCTTCTCGACCGCCTCTTTTCTAGTCACTTTTGATCAAATCTTTCTTGTGTAAACAAAGATAGAGGGTGAATGTCTTTATTCTCATCAACCAAACACTTAGCAGCTAAATGCAAATTTTAACAAAAGGCATATACCCAAATAGTAATAAATCAACTAAGACTTCAAGAGCAAAACATTACTATCTCAAATTAGGTAAGATAAAATATATGTTAATAAAACATTCAAACGAAACTAAATCAAAGAAAAAAAAGGCCAGACCATACTTATCACCAAAGAGCACAAATGAATGAAAAATGGGAAATAACCGCACCTCACAAGAAGCTTTCTTCAAAATTAAATTAGATGATTTGAGGGAGTACAATTGAATCTGGCTAATCAAACCCAAACATCGAGAAAATCATAACAGCGAACGAACCGCAAATATCGATCGGAAAGTCCAAACCCGAACACCCCAAACTTTGTCAAACTCAAATCCATTTTGAAGCAAAATTCAAAATTGAAGGGAAGAAGCAGAATAGTCGTCACATTTGAGTTATTAGCTGCTTAAGGTTCTAAGTTTGGAGGAATTTCGGCTAGCTTTTCCACGGTGGATGACGGGTGATGTTGGAGATGGCAGAGACGTTTTTTTTTTTGGGTTGTGCGAGGTGAGTGAAGAGAAATGGGAAAACGACGCTAGTCTTTAGGGATGAGGTTCTCCCCGCTTTTGTGTCTAATTAGGTCTCTATATAGGAGGGGGTTAGGGTTGTAATGTGGGTAATTTGGTTGGGCCTAGCATTTTGGGCCCTGAAATTAGGCCAATTTGAAATAAGGGTAAATTTTATCTTTCAAAAATAGTCATCTTACTACTAATTAAATTTCTTTTATCAAAATGACCTAATTAACATTTTAACTAATTAAATAAACTAATTGATAAAACTAATGTATATTTTTTGTGGCTTTTATATATTAATCTATCAATTAAAGGGTAATTAATTTCTAAAAATGCGAATTAAACCTAAGATTACTAAAATGAAAAAATGTGACAATTTTTATGATTTTTCTATGATTTTTAAATATTAAACATGCATGAAATGCAACTAAATAAAGAAAAGTTTCTAAAATTCATGAAAAGTTATTTTTTGATTATTTTTAGGAGTAATTTTCATGCGGGGCAAAAATTGGATGTTCACAACAACCCATTTCCATAATAGGCCGTGATGGCGCCCAACACCGTCGTTAGACAAGCCAACACTGATTAGACTAGTGAATTCCTGTTTAAATAATTTACTAAACGGATAACACTTTCTCATTTGTTAATAGGTTTAGAAATTTACACTTTGAAGCATAATTAAACAGTAGCAATTAAGTGCAAATCGTAATCATGTAACAATCCCAAAATCATAAGCCTACTAGTGTGTGTGCCAAGACCTGGTGTCACAAGTATGTAGCAGTCTAGTAGAATATGCAAAAGAATACTAGTTTACTGTCTACTAAAGAAATAGACAGAAATGAACAAAAGAAAAGACTCCAGTTGCTGCAGAATGGCTCGGAAAGCAGCTCACCAGAAAGTCTCTGAACCAAGTCAAGCGTGCGCGCCAAACTGATAATCAGATGCACCTGCCTCAGATCCTGCACATCCAAGTGCAGAAGTGTAGCGTGAATACATAAAAATATGTACCCAGTAAGTATCTAGTATAACCTCGAAGAAGTAGTAACAAGGTGTCGACTTTGACAATTACTAAGGGCCAAAAACATGATAACATGAAGTTCTAATTAAGCATGACATATATAATGATAATAGAGCTCAATATGAAGTAAGTAAACAAATCCTTCTTTCAAGGAAGAAGCAAATCATTTCACTCATGTATTCCTTTCACCTTGCAAGTCCGTGAAACATTAATAAATTTAAAAAGGGATTTCGGTATTACTACGCACGAGTTATGCCGAGGACGTACGGCCCGATCCAAATATACATAATAATATAATGTGCACTACCGAGGATCTAACGGACCGAACCATATAATATATATCCATAAATCATGCAGAGGCAAACGACTCGCTCCCATAAGAGTAGTGGAGGGTTTACTTTCATAATAGGAAATTCAACTCGTAATTTTTAACATATCAAAATTTTCACCCTTCACTTTAAGAAAACCAACAAGTAGAAAGTGTAATCAAGCAACGATACAAGCAAATTATGACGTAGGCCTAAATCTACCTGGACATAAGCATGAATAGTAGCTATGAACGGACTCTCGTCATGTCGTACATGCGTAGCCCCCACAAATAGAACATATTATGATTTAAGTTCACCTAAGGGGTTAATTCCCTCTTACAAGGTTAGAAAAGAAACTTACCTCGTCTTAAAGCCTACTTCCCAATTCAAGAATGCGCTCAAGCCTCCAAATTTGGTGCCAAACGACTCGGAACTAGTCAATTATTGTAAATTAATCAATCTATGCTCAAAAGTGCATATCTCCACTATGAAAATGGTTTGCCAACCCAAATTGCAAGATTCCTAAAATTCACCCCCGGGCCCACATGCTCGGATTCCAGAAAGTTTCAAAGAAAATTGCTACCCAACACCCAAGGAACATAAATATATGATCTTTACTAAGTTTCATGGTCAATTTCGTGGTAAAATCTCATTTTTATCAAACCCTGGATTTTTCATCTAAACCCATGATTTCTACCAATTTTCATCTAAAAATCTACCCATAATCTATATATTAAACTCACATTAAGTAGAAATTACTTACCTCAAAAAGTTATATCGAAATCCCCTCCTTAGGATCTCTCAAATCGCCCAAGAGTAGAAGAAAATGTGTTAAAAATGGTCTAAGTCCCGTATTAAATGAACCTCACTGCCCCAATGATTTTTGCACCTGTGGTGCATTGGCCGCATCTGTCGTTCCGCATCTGCGAGCAAGGGGTCCGCTTCTGCGGAGTGGACTTGGCCGGCTGGGGTCGCTTCTGCGAACGGGCTTCCACTTCTGCGGTCCCACTTCTGCGGATAAGGGACTTTATCTGCGACACCTGGACTACCTTCCTTAGGTCGCACCTGCGGGGCTTCGCTCGCACCTGCGACCAAAGGCTCGCAGGTGCGGTCATACCAGATCTGGTGCACCAGCATCCCTGTTGAATTTTAAACTAAACTTGCGCATTGTCCGAACGGCACCCGAGGCCCCGTCCAAACATGCCATTAAGTTTGGAATCATAAAACGGACTCGCTCGAACTCTCGGAACGCCCTAAATAACATTAAAACTAAGAATCGCACCCCAAAACCAATTGATTCAAACTTAAGAGCTTCAAGTTCTTCAATTTACTTCCAATGCGCCAAAACGTACTTAGACTACTCGAATTGATACCAAATTTTGTGTGCAAGTCTTTATGACATTACGGAACTATTCCTGGACTTGGAATTCCATTTGGACATCGATATCACCAAAACACGTTCCAACCAAATTTAAAGAACTCTTAAATCCTTCAAGAACCAACTTTTGATATTAGTCGCTGAAATGCTCCCGGGTCATCCAAAACCCGATCCGAACATATGCCCAAGTCCGAAATAATTATACAAACCTATTAAAACTGTCAAATCCCGATTTCGAAGTTGTTTACTCAAAATACTGATCGAAGTCAAACTTGGCCTTTTAAGCCAACCTTAAGGAATCAAGTGTTCCGATTTCGACCCCAATCCTTCCAAACCTTGAACTAACTATCCCCGCAACTTGTAAAACGGTAAAAGCATGTATTAGAAGCCTTATTTAGGGGAACGAGGTTCGTGAAAGCAAAACGACCGACCAGGTCATTACATTCTCCACCTCTTAAACAAACGTTCGTCCTCGAATGGGTCTAGAATGTCCTCCTCGGACTCCCAAGTTGCCTCCTCAATTGGGTGTCCCCTCCACTGGACCTTCACTGTGGAAATCCTCTTGGACCTCAATTGGAGATCGTGCCTATCAACAATAGCAACTGGCTCCTCCTCGTAACCCAAGCTCTCATCCAGCTGAATAGTGTTGAAGTCTAGCACATGCGATAGGTCGTTGTTATACCTTCGGAGCATAGACACGTAAAATACCGGATGAAACCCTGATAAGTTGGGAGGTAAAGAATGCTCAGAAGAAACCTCCCCAACTCTCCCTTCTTCCCAAATCTCATAATACCCTTCATCGGGAAAGCTTCAAGAGAATTGTATCGCCTACCATAAATGACACATTACGCGGCTTCTGATCCGCGTAACTCTTGTGTCTGGACTGTGTTGTGCGGAGACGCTTATGAATTAACTTTACCTTTTCCAAGGTATCTTTCACCAAATTTGTACCCTATAACCTAACCTCGCCGGGCTCAAACCACCCGATGGGAGAACGACACCGCCGACCATATAAAGCCTCAAATGGAGCCATCTCAATGCTGGATTGATAACTGTTGTTGTAAGCAAACTCGACCAAAGGAAAGAATTGATCCCACTGTCTCCCAAAGTCAATCACACATGCTCTGAGCATATCCTCCAAGATCTGAATTGTCCGCTCCGACTGCTCGTCAGTTTGGGGATGAAATGTAGTGCTGAGCTCTATGCCCAACTCACTCTGTACGACTCTCCAGAAATGCAAAGTGAACTGAGGACCTCTATCTGATATGATGAAAACAGGCACACCGTGTAACTAGACTATCTCCCGAATGTAAATCTAGGCCAACCTATCTGAAGTATAAGTAGTGGCAAATGGAATGAAGTGTGCCTACTTGGTCAACCTGTCAACAATGACCTCAACTGCATCGAACTTCCGCAAGGTCCGCGGCAAACCAACTACAAAGTCCATAGTAATGTGTTCCCACTTCCACTCTGGTATAGTTATCTATTGGAGTAAACCACCTGGCCTCTGTTGCTCATACTTAACCTGTTGGCAATTTAGGCACCTAGCAACATACTCAACTATGTCTTTCTTCATCCGCCACCACCAATAGTGTTGTCTCAGATCCTGATACATCTTTGTAGCACCTGGATGAATAGAATACCGAGAACTGTGTGCCTCCTCTAGAATCCTCTACCTCAAGCCATCAGCATTAGGAACACATATATGACCCCAGAGTCGCAAGACACCAACCTCGCCAATAGAAACCTCTTTGGCACCACCCTGTAGTACCGTCTCTCTATGAACTGCCAAGTGCAAATCATCGAACTGTCGAGCCTTAATTTGCTCTAATAGTGAAGACTGGGCAACAACACATGCAAGAACTCGGTTGGGATCTAAAATATCCAACCTCATAAGTATGTTGGCCAAGGACTGAATGTCCAAAGCTAGTGGCCTCTCCTTAGCTGAAATGAATGCTAAACTACCCATACTTTCTGCCTTCCTGCTCAAGGCATCCGCAACTACATTCGCCTTGCCCGGATGATAAATAATAGTGATGTCATAATGCTTCAGTAACTCAAGCCATCTACGTTGTCTCAAATTGAGATTCCTTTGCTTGAATAAGTGCTGCAAACTGCGGTGATCAGTGTAGATCTCACAAGACACCCCATATAAATAATGCCTCCAAATCTTAAGAACATGAATGACCGGGCCAACTCCAAATCGTGCACAGGATAATTCTTCTCATGAGGCTTCAGTAGACATGAAGCATATGCAATAACTCGCCTCTCCTGCATCAATACACAACCCAAGCCAACGCGCGAAGCGTCGCAATAAGCTGTATACATCCCCGAACTAGAAGGCAACACTAGAATTAGCATTGTGGTCAAAGCTGTTTTGAGCTTCTGAAAGCTCGCCTCAAAATCATCGGACCAACGGAACGGAGAACCCTTCTGGGTCAATCTAGTCAAAGGTACTGCAATGTATGAAAAACCCTCCACAAATCGGTGGTAATAACCTGCTAACCCCAAGAAACTCCTGATCTCGATCGCCAAAGTAGGACGAGGTCAACTCTGGACTGCCTCAATCTTCTTGGGATCTACCTTAATACCCTCTCATGATACCACATGTCCCAAGAATTCCACATAATCTAACCAAAACTCACACTTGGAGAACATAACATACAACTTTTGATCCCGCAAAGTCTGGAGCACTACTTAAATGCTGCTCGTGCCCCCCCCCCCCTCCCTAGGATGCGTGAGTAAATCAAGATGTCATCAATGAAGAAAATGATGAACGAATCAATATAAGGCATGAACACACTGTTCATCAAATCCATAAATGTCGCTGGAGCATTAGTCAAGACGAAGGACATACTAGAAACTCGTAATGGTCATATCTAGTACGAAAGGTAGTCTTCGGAACATCTGAGTCCCGAATATTCAACTGATGGTATTGATCTACACCCACCTATACTGTTATTAAATGGAAAGGCAGGATTGAAGCAGCTTTTACCCGACAGGGTCGGAATTAATATCCACAGGGAATTATGCAATGAGAGTTGAGTTCCTATCTAATTTAGTAGTATTTCGTGTTCTTAATTGCTCTTCTAAACATGGATGATTTTGTATCTATACTAAGTTTAGTTCTAGAGATCACTATTGTTAAACTAACTACAATGTTTTTGTGGGATTTTTATCAAAAGTTTAAAGGCACTAGGGATGCAACTTACTCCTAGGCGAGTAACTACGGGATCTAAAATCTAGGATAGATTTGTGAATCATGGGCATATGACATAACCTCATACTAACTCACCCAATACCTCTCGGTAGCTTGGGTGACTTTGCCCGAATTGGCTTTCTCCAGCCCAATTGGGTGTTTCAACAAAGCAAATGAAATGGCTCAAGTCGGGTGTCACTATCTCTAGTCTCTACCCTTTAATTGGGGCTATCAATCTCTTGAGTTCACCCCAATTCCTTGTTAGCCTATTTTACCTAGACTTGGGCCATCTTTATCAAGAGTAACACTAGTCAACAAGGCATGAATCAGTGTTTGCAACAACTAATTCAGTGAATTAAGCATGAAATGGACTAAAACTCAAACACCCAATCACAAATTCATCCTAAAGTAGAAGACCCACTAGTTACCCACACTAGGGTTGGGTCACAACCCTAGCTTATGGGTCTACCTACTCATTTTCATAGAAGAAATTAAGATAGAAGATAAAATTAAAGCCATAAAAGTTGATTACAAGGATAAAATCTAAGAAATATGGTAGAATCTAAGCTAAAATTAATCAAAACAATAAAAAGACACTATTTATGAGCTCCCTACAATGTCCGATGACCTAAAAGAGAGAAAAAGTAGTATTTATACAAGGCTGAAAATACTGGACAAAATTGCCCCTACGGAGATTCCGCTACCAACGGAATTCTAAACGCCCCAGCAAAATGACTTTCACGATCGCGAAATAATGAGTGCGGACCGCGTTTCTGAATCAGCTGCCTCTCTGAACTTTTGTTCCGCTCCCAGCGAAAAATTGAATCGCTATAGCAAAACATGAAAGCGCGGCAACAGAATTTCACCGCTGACAGCGCTATTGTGAAGAACGCATGTTGGCAACTCTCTGATCTTTGAATTCCGCTCCCAGTGAATTGTTGAACATTGCAGCGGCGAGGACAGCACTGCAGCGGAATAATGGCGTGGACATCGGCTTAAAAGTGTCCCAAAACACAACTCGCTGAAGTTTTGACCGGGGCAGCAAACAGAATTCCGCTACAGTGAAGTGCCTTCCGCTGCAGCGGAAAAATATCTCTCTCAGTTCTTTTGTTGGGTTCCTGGGTTGTGCAAGTTTAGCTCCTGTTTGAGTTATCTTAAGTCATTCTCTTCAATTTAACTCAAATCCTGCAATATAAGCACCTTGCATTATTTTCGGGAGTATCTTAATGCAATTTTGCCTCAAAACCTAAGAAAATGAGAGTAAATAATAGGTGAAAATCCCTAGTTATAAATTCCCCCAAACTTAAGTCTTTTCTTGTCCTCAAGCAAACAAGATAACCCCCACCTCCGTAAGAAAAAGAAAAAGTATTTCAGCTGTTCAAATGTGACTTCATCAAGCTTCAATTGGGGCTAACAATTACCCTCAACACAAATGCATTATTGCCAACATTATGCAATGACTTTCTTAGTTCATTAGGTCTAATGTGACACCAAAGCTTCAAGAGTTGACTCAATTCATCAAAGAGCTTCTCTCTTTCACCTAAATCACTGTGGATCCCAGACTCTTTCTCCTCTACTCTCCATGAGCTCATCTCACCATAGAGAATGTACTCTCAGAATTGGGATTATCAAGAGGTGCGCTCTTCACTGTCAAAAGAATGCCACAAGTACGGCTTTAAGTACCATAGGCTTGCCCCTCGTGTAAATCACCACTAATGTAATCTCACTGAACTTGAGATCCTATAGGGCTTTAACGGGATGTAATGAAGGCTTTTTGGATCAAATTTGGACATGATGAACTATGATAGAACATCTCTCCTTAAGCACTCCATTTTCACATTTTAGCTCATGTTTTTCTTGACTCTTTTAGTCATTTTCTCTTCCTTGGGGAACTTAGAGAGACTCGTTGTCGCTCTTTCTTTTACTTGAGGCTCACTTTTCTCCCCTTTTTTTCATCATTCCAAGCCTTTTCTGCTTTGTTTCATTGGACCCTTTCAACCTTTACTTCTCTTTTTGATTTGTTTTGCTTTTCAATCCTTTTATTGGCCTTTCCTTTTTCGAATATTCCTTTCATCACTATGAATTTTCTCGTCTCTTCCCCAAACTTATGATTTTGACTATTATTCATCATGAGTGCTCAAGGAAAAAATGGGTGCCATGAGAGGGTCATTAGAGAACAGATGAAGGTTTCTAATGTGGTTTTTGAACTAAGGATACTATCATGGTAAGATATGGAAGTCTTTAATTTCAATAGGGAATCAAGCAGAGCCTATGATCATTTCACAAGTCGAGCTAACTTAAGATTTCGCCTAGAAAAACACTTGGGGCAAGTTCTAGACTATCATGCACGACACTCGGGATATGTAATTCAAACCTCACCTATCAAAACTCAGGATCGTTAAAGAGCATAGAGTCAACGGCCCACAACAACCTAGGTTTAGATTGAAAACTCACATATGGCTATAGACACCACCTGACAACAGGTTTAGTCAACTCAAGACTCTAAGGTTCACAACTATAACTAGACTCGTCTGTAACTTGTCTCTAACCATGAGGTCAAAGGTAAGTATGTTGGTGCCAAGTGAAGCTTATTCGAGTCACATTTATTCAATACTACCAAAACAAAGGAAAACAAAAACAAAACGAAAAAAACGGACTCAATCCCTTAAGAAGGTCGTCACACCGTCCGTCGTAGGGAAGAGACACCTGGTTCACACAATTTCCAGCCTTGGAAAGAACCACGGCCTTAAGAAAACCAAGGGCTTATTGATGACGAAAAAGTAAAGAAGAAGCTATAAATTCAAAAAGAAGCTACTAAAAGAAATAAGAAGCTAGACTATAAAGGAAAAATACGAAAAGTAAGAGAAGTGAATATGTACAATAGGGGATTAAGACGAATATACATCAAAAAGGGAATGAATATATACATGATAAAGGAAACTTAATATATACATACCAAAGGTAAAACAAACCAAAAGTACGGAAATGCAAATAAAGAAACGAAAAATAGTATCAGAAGTTATTACAACCCAAAATATGTCAAATTGTGTGAATCACCAAATAAAGGCCACCCCCTCCCATAAGGATTAGCATTGTCCTCAATGCTAAATGCACAAAAATATAGAAAAGGGGAAGGGGTGAGAGAGTAAAAGAGAACTCCCTAGGATGCCTCAGTCTGCATGGGGTCCGGGTCAGCTGTAGAAGAAGCCTCAGTGGCAGTGGCTAGTTCAGGGTCTTGTGGATGTGAGGAGGTCTCTCCCGCTGGATCCTCAAGCTGGATCTCCATGTCATCAGTATGCAGGATCACTCCTTTACAAACTGGGGCTGAGGTAATCTTCTGCTCCTGAACCTGTGCAGCCGGATCTATAGGTGCGGGCTCTCCTATCAATAGATCAAGGGGGATGTCCCCCGTTACTGTGAGCTTTGCAACCTCCTTCTTTAGATCATCCTGAGTCTTCTACATCTCCACCTGACTCTTCTTCATATCATCTTAACTCTTCTTCATTTTCTTCACAGATTTGTCCAAAGAATGAATCTCCTTCCCATGTTGTCCAGGGTCTCTATAATCTTCTTCTGGTTATCAACCAGGCTCCTCAAATTATCCTCCAATGTTGGAGGCAACTGAATCTGTGCTAGAGCTGACTGAGCTGCAACTGTAGTAGAAAGAGCAGTAAGCTTAGAAGAAGCTACCTACAGCCAGTTGTTGATACCAGCTAGTGTCTGAGACACCCTAAAAGCAGACTGAGGGTATGTGGAAGAGGTAGGCACTGAGACTGGAATGGAAATGGAAGGACCAGAGGATGACTCTGGGATGGCATCAACAGTGGGCTCCTCAGCAGCAGTGGTAGGCTCAGCGGCAGTAGAAGTCCCAGGAGCAGTAAAGGTGGTGGGTTTTCCTTTGGATTTGGGGTTGTCTGGGCCCTTCAAGATGTACTAGGAGAATGGTGACTTTGGTTTCACCGTAACATCAAAGTCCCTTCCCTCAACTCCCATATACTGAAAGTACATAGTGAGGAAGTTGGGAAAGGGATAAAAGCTCTCATTCTTTTGGACTATCCTTTCAATCACCCTAGCCATGATATTCCCGACATTGATCGGGATTCCATCCATGATTGCTCCCACAATAAGAGCACGTGAGGAGGGCATGTCACTTCCGTGCAATATGGGATCTATCCGGCTACACACAAATGTCGCCCAACCCTTGGCCTCAAAGTTCAATGTGTTTCTGAAAATAGTGGCCCCTGGTGTCAACCACGCTGGAGTAGTCCGGGGGATAGCAATAATAGAAGCCAGCCACGGATGAGCCAAATCCTTTAAGTTCACCTTCTCCATGTAGCGAGTCTCATCCTCATTATCTAAACCAGCATATCAATTGAGTGCAGCTCCATTGAACAAAATCTTCTTGTTTCGAACTTGGGTAAGATATGTGCCCTTTTTGGTGTGGGCGATATTGGGATAGAATTCCTTCACTACATATTCATTGGTGTCCTGGACATTACTGGTGAAGAAGTCCCACCCCATCCTGTCAGTGAATTTCTTTTTGACGTTCGGGTTGTGGGGGAGAAGCTCTTTAATAATAAATGGCCTCTCCGGAACAAGTGACCTATAAAGCCACCACTCTTTGAACTTGTGTTAGGCCAATTCAGAGACAATCTGAGACTACCACACTGATGGATTTCTGGTCCGAAGTAGTCCCCCTGCCTATGCTTGGGTGTCACCACCCCTGCCATCACCTGGTGTATCATCAAAACTGTCAAGGTTGATTGAGGCAGGTGCGATGGACTGAGTTGTTGCACCTGTGTCCTGAGAGGGTGTGGAGTCACTAGATAGACCCAGGCTGTCAGAAGAAGCTGATGTAGTAGGCTCGTTGACAAGATGCCTATGTTGGGACAAAGCCTTTACCAAGGTTGCACCACTGTTCCCCTCTGAAGCCTCCCTGGAGGGGACGTATTCACTGGATTCTAATGGGTCGGGAGTTGGCCTTTTTTGTGTTTTCTTCTTGCCAATAACCTTTGTCGGGCCTAGGGGTGCTGCCTGTTGTTTTCCCCTACCACGACCCCTAGAAGAATCACCCCTCCCGAGTTGCTTGTCTAAGCCACCTCGTGATCTAACCATTGTCTGCAAACATGTCAATGAATCTCGTTAAAACATGGTACACAAGTACCCAATGAAATCACATACATAAGTGTTGTAGAGAATCAAAACAGTGCTCAAAAAGACATCTGTTGTCAGCGGAAAAGTAACCGCTGCAGCGAAAGGGCCACCGCTATCAACGAAAAATTGTCCGCTGCAGCGGAAGTGGGGGAATCAGACTATCCCTTCTCTGATCAAACCATGGACCGCGGAAAAGCGTCTACTGTAGCGAAATCTCACCGCTGTCAGCAGATTTTCGGTCGTTGCAGCGGAATTTAACATTCAACGTTGGTCTCAGATTATTCCGATGTCAGCGGATTTTTTATCCGCTCCAGCGGAATTCAAAATTCAAGCGCACTGACAGTAGTTTTTCAAAACTAGGGTTTCACCATTCTCACAAATTTAGGCTTGAAATACATGAAATGATAACCCTATACCCCCTTAGGAAATAAGATATCACTACCTTATTGATTATAACTCTTTGGTGAATCATGCTCAAGAATTAGGGCTTTAATAACTTCAATTTAGAAAAGAAAACTAAGAAAAACACACAAAGAGTTGAAAAAAAATCTACAACTAAAATCAAATATTATGAACATACCACTGTTAGATGATGATGTAGGATGTTAAGTTGTGAGAATAGTGAAGCTTGGATGCAAATGAATGTGATGAACAGTAACAAAAGTGGTCTGGGATGCAAATGAGGGAGAAGGGTAAAAGAAGGGGGACCCTCCATATTTATACTTGCAAAATGGGCCCCCCACCAACTTACCAAGCGCGGCAACGGAATTCTACCGCTGACCGCGCTTTTTCCTTTTTGAAGAACTGGGCATGCAGGATTTTCGATGTCAGCAGAATTTTGTCCGCTGCAGCAAAATCACACCACTGTCAGCGGATTTCTGTTCACTGTAGCTGAGTTAAACTTCAGAGAGATTGCTTCTAGGCACATTCAATCTGTATCCGCGAAACTTTTACGCTGCAGCGGAATTGTAACCGCTACCGCGACAACGGTTTTGTACCACTTAGCCTACTTTCCATACTGTGTTCCTGAACTACATCCACCAAATCCTACACCAACTTCTCAAACAGGTTAGTTCAAGAAAAATATACTCTAACAAGAAGAAACAAAAAAGAAAGAAAAGAAAATACTTGGGTTGCCTCCTAAGAAGCGCCTGATTTAACGTCGTGGCACGATGCAAGTTACTATGATCAAGTGAATTTCAACAAATCCACCACGTGGCTATCCTAAAATTTCCCCAAGTAGTGTTTGACCCGATGCCCATTCACACGAAATATCTCACCATTCTTGTTCTTTAGGTCAAGGGCACCAAAGGGTGTAACCAACACCACCTCGATTGGACCACTCCACTTTGATTTGAGTTTGCTCGGAAAGAGACGAAGCCTTGAGTTGAATAGTAATACCAAGTCACCCACTTTGAATTCCCGGTTCTTATCATACTTGTCATTCAAATACTTCATTTTCTCTTTATACGAAGAAGAGCTTGCATAGGCATGGAATCTAAACTCATCAAGATCATTAAGGTGATCAACACGAAGATTTGCAGCAGTGTCCCAATGCAAATTCAACTTCTTCAAAGCCCAAAATGCCTTGTGCTCCAACTCGACCGGGAGGTGGCATGCCTTAACATACACCAACCGGTACGGGGACATACCAATCGGGGTCTTGAAGGCAGTCCTATATGCCCAAAGTGCATCGTCAAGCTTTCTTAACCAATTAGTCCTATTTGCATTCACGGTCTTGGACAAAATGTTCTTGATTTTCCGATTTGAGACTTTAACTTGCCCACTAGGTTGAGGTTGGTAAGGAGTGGACACATTGTGATTTACCCCATACTTGGCAAGCAACGTATCAAAAGCCCGATTACAAAAATGAGATCCCCTGTCACTTATGATAGCTCGAAGTGTCCCAAATCGTGTGAAAATATTTTTTTTTGAGAAAACCATTCACACTTCGGGCTTCATTATTGGGAAAATCCATGTCCTCGACCCATTTTGAGACATAATCGACAGCCACGAGAATGTAGGTATTACCACACGAGCTGACAAAAGGGCTCATGAAGTCAATGCCCCACACATCAAATATATCAACCTCAAGGATCGTTGTGAGGGGCATTTCATCCTTCTTTGATATGCCACCCGCTCTTTGAGATTCGTCACACCTCTTCACCAAGTCACTTGCATCTTTGTACAAAGTTGGCCAATAAAACCCACAACTCAACACTTTAGAAGTTATCCTTGCCCCACCGTGATGACCACTGTAGGGCGAGGAATGGCAAGAATCAAGAATGGTCAATCGATCTTCCTCGGAGACACACTGGCGAATGAATCCATCATTTCTAATTTTGAACAAGTACGGCTCATCCCAATAATAATCCAAGTTGCCCCATCTAAGCTTCTTCCTTTGGTTAGAAGAGAGCTCACACGGGATAACACTGGTAACAAGAAAGTTGGCAATGTCCGCAAACCAAGATATGTCTTGCATAGAAACTGAGAGAAGCTGCTCATCCGGAAAGGCATCATTGATTTCAAGGCCATATTTGGGCCCTCGTTGCTCCTCCAACCGGGACAAATGATCGGCAACTTGATTTTCGGTCCCCTTTCTATCAACAATCTCTAGATCAAATTCTTGGAGCAACAAGACCCACCTCATAAGCCTAGCTTTTGAATCATTCTTCATCATCAAGTACCGGAGCGACGCATGATCGGTTTGAACAATTACCTTGGCGCCCATGAAGTAGTGCCTAAATTTTTCCATAGCAAATACAATAGCCAACAACTCTTTTTCTGTGACGGTATAGTTAACTTGAGCATCATTCATGGTTTTGCTTGCATAATATACGGGATGAAAGATTTTGTTCACCCGTTGGCCCAAGACCGCTCCCACTGCCACATCACTTAAGTCACACATGAGCTCGAAGGGAAGCTCCAATTTGGGGCGGTGATTATTGGAGTGGTAGTTAACTTGTACTTCAACAACTCAAATGCTTTCATACAATCCTAATGGCATCTTTCTCCAATAGCTTGCATAGGGGATTTACCACTTTTGAAAAATCTTTAATGAATCTTCGGTAAAATCCCGCATGCCCAAGGAAACTACGAACTCCCTTCACGGAAGTTGGAGGAGGAAAATTGGAGATAACCTCGATCTTGGATTTATCCACTTCAATGCCATCTCTTGAGATTTTATGGACGAGGACTATGCCCTCCTCGACCATTAAATGGCATTTTTCCCAATTCAATACAAGGTTGGTTTCTTCACACTGGGCAAGAACTTTATCAAGATTTTGCAAACACTCCTCAAATGAGTCCCCGGCCACGCTAAAGTCATCCATGAACACCTCCAAGAAATATTCTACCATATCCGTGAAAATTGCCATCATGCACCACTGGAATGTGGGGGGTGCATTGCACAAACCGAATGGCATCCTTGAAAAAGCAAATGTCCCATAGGGACAGGTGAGGGTTGTCTTTTTCTGATCTTTGGGGGCTATAAGTATCTAATTTTAGCCTAAATACCCATCCAAGAAACAATAGAATGCCCTCCCAGCAAGCCTATCAAGCATCTGGTCCAAAAATGGCAAAGGAAAGTGACCTTTCAAGTCACCCTGTTTAGTTTTTTGTAATCCATACAAACCCTCCAACCAGTCACGGCTCAAGTGGGAATCAGCTCATTCTTTTCATTCTGCACCACGGTCATGCCACCCTTTTTGGGATCACACTAAACTGGAGAAGTCCAAGCACTATCAGAGATTGAGTAGATGATCCCAACATCGAGCCACTTGATTATCTCCTTTTTTACCACCTCCTTCATTGCCTCTTTTAACCTCCGTTGATGTTTTACGGAGGGCTTTGCACCATCTTCAAGAATTATTTTATGCATGCAGAAGGCGGGGCTTATGCCCCCAATATCATCTAGAGTCCAACCTATGGCCTTCTTTCTCTTTTGGAGCACTTCAAGTGTGGAATCTACCTGTAATTGGGTTAGGCAAGAAGAAAGTATAACAGGCAAAGTAGAAGCAGGGCCTAAGAACTCTTACCTGAGGTGTGGTGGAAGAGGCTTCATCTCCAAGGTTGGTGGCTCCTCGATTGAGGGCTTTGTCGGTGGAGTCTTTCGATTTTGCAAATCCAAAGATAGCTTGAGGGGTCCATAAGAATAAGAAAACATGCCTTGCAATGCATTAGTACACTCGATCGAGCCATCCGTCACCACATCTTCATGATTTAATAAGACCACTTCCATGGGATCCTCCACATTGATCATTGAGCTTGTCTCATCAATTATCACCTCGGTGACTAGATCCATAAAAGAGCACACCTCCGTACTATTTGGTTGCCTCATTGACTTGCAAATGTGGAAAACGACCTTTTCATCGCCCACCCGGAAGGTGAGCTCACCGGCCTCCAAATCTACCAAGTCCTTCCCCGTAGCTAGGAAAGGTCTTCCCAAAATGATTTGGCACTTCATAATCAACCTCACAATCCAATATCACAAAATCGGTTGGTAAGATGAATTTGTCGACCCGCACCAAAACATCATCAATGATACCCAAGGGTCGCTTCATAGTTCGATCCGCCATTTGAAGTCGCATAGAAGTTTCTCTAGGTTGTCCAATTCCCAAGGTTTTAAAGGTAGAATAAGGCATCAAATTGATACTAGCACCCAAGTCGCACAATGTCTTGGCAAAGTAAGCACTACTAATAGTGCAAGGGATAGTGAATGCTCCGGGGTCCTCTAGTTTGGGTTCCATTGAGTGCACAATTGCACTCACTTGGTGGGTCATCTTGACTGTCTCGCACTCCATGGCTCTCTTCTTTGTGACCAAGTCTTTCATAAACTTGTCATACCCGTGCATTTGCTCAAGAGCCTCAACTAATGGTACGTTGATGGACAAACTCTTCATCATATCTATGAACTTCTTGAATTGATTCTCAGTCTTCTGCTTAGCCAGTATTTGAGTATACGGAGGAGGAGGCCTAGGCAATGGAGCCTTGACTTTTCCAACCGGCTCGGGTATGTCAATTACGTGTTCCCTAGATGGGTTCACGTCATTTTGTGCTTCCTCCCCATTGTCATTGATGTCAATCCTCCCTTCACCATCTATCGGCTCTTCAGTCACTTGTTTAACCTCAATAGGAACCTCATCTTGTTGCATATCATCATCATTACTAACAACCCTCTTTTGCTTTGAAGAACTAGCCTCACCACCTCGACCACTCCTTGTGGTCACCGCCATTGCATGTCCGGTATTGTTGTTGTTGTTCCCGCCCTTAGGGTTCACCACCGTGTCACTAGATAGTGCCCCCTTCAGGAGAGTGTTCAAATCTTGTGATATTTAATCCCATTTGGACCTCAAGATTGCGGATTGAGGTAGTGTGGGAGGCAATTTGAGCATCCGAATCCGCATTCAATTCCATCATTTGCTTAAACATTTTCTCGATCCCATATCATTGCTTGATGAACTTTTACCTTGTGATTGATACGGGGGTGGATTTTTGGGTTGTTGATACATCGGGGGTCTTTGAAAGACCGACCCCTGATTACCGTTGCCACCCCAATTTCTATTATTGTTCCCGTTCCAATTGTTGTTGTTGCCTCCCCATTGTTGATTGTTGTTCCCCCAATTGCTAGAGTTGTTATTTTTGTTCCAATTTCCTTGCCTTTGATTGTTCCAATTTTTGTTGCCCCCTTGATTGTTCCTTTGCCCTTGGAAATTGTTGGCATACATCACATCTTCATTTTGCTCATCATAGGAATCTTCATGATTGTATCCACTCACTCCTTGCTCGCATTGGTCATTGTTGTTTTGAATTTCATTTCCCTGTGGCCTTCGCTTGTTAACCAAAATATTCACCCCTTCCATAGCATGCACTTGCTTTGGCCCTTGAATTTGTTGAAGTTGTGCCTTATCAAGTTGATTCATGGTAGTTGTAAGCTCAGCAATGGCATGACCGTGGTCTTGAAGTTCTTTATGCAGATCTATCACACTTGGGTCACCTTGGGGAACATTAGTCCGACTTTGCCATGCTGACGAAGTGTCAGCCATTTCATCCAGAATGTCACATGCCTCATTGTAAGATAGCTTTATGAAGTTTCCCCCATCTAGTTGGTTGGCCACACACTGATTGGTCGTGTTAATGAACCGGTTAGCCTCGGTCATGTCATTGTTGGGGCATTCTTTGACCATTGTTCTGTAGCGCTCCCAAATCTCGTGAAGGGGCTCATTTGGCTCTTTCTTGAATGTCGATATCTCATCTCGCAAAGCTGCCATGTGTCCGGGAGAGAAAAACTTGGCAATGAACTTATCCGCCAACTCATCCCATGTAGAGATAGAATGATTGGGGAGTCGTTCAAGCCAATCCAGTGCCTTCCCTCAGAGAGAGAAAGGAAATAATCTGAGCCTTAAGGCACCCTAGTCCATAAAGCCTTTTAAGTGCTTGTAGGCATTTTGATGGGGAGCATCCGTGAAATATCATCGCAGCTCCAAAAGTGTCAACATGACATTAGTGGTTTGAAAATTTCCCGCACGGATTCTGGGTGGGACAATTGCATTGACATATCCCTCGTTCGGAAGCACCCGAGGAGTTCTCTTGGAGGAGGCGCGGGAGGGTCTGGAATAGTATCATTGACATTGGCTTGTCGGCCCTGTCTTTGAGCTGGAGGTATTTGATGCAACTCATCTTCCCCATTATCATCTACCTCCTCCCCCAGTATAATATTTTCCAGAGGATCCGCCATAAGTACCTGTAGTGATTTAAACACACAAGTTAAAAAAAATAGAAGGAAAGAAAAACAATCTACACAACTAAGCGAATAGATAGTCAACACCATTCTAACTCCCTGGCAACGGCGCCAAAAAGTGACCTACACCCACCTATACCACTATTAAATGGCAAGGCAGGATCGAAGCAGCTTTTACAGGGTCGGGATCGATATCCACAGAGAGTTATGAAATGGGAGTTGAGTTCCTATCCGATTTAGTAGTGTTTCTTGTTCTTAATTTCTCTTCTAAACATGGATGGTTTTGTATCTATACTAAGTTTAGTTCTAGAGATCACTATTGTTAAACTAACTACAATGTTTTTGTGGGATTTTTATCAAATGTTTAAAGGCACTAGGGATGCAACTTACTCCTAGGCGAGTAACTAACGGGATCTAAAATCTAGGATAGATTTGTGAATCATGGGCATATGACATAACCTCATACTAAATTACTCACCCAATACCTCTCGGTAGCTTGGGTGACTTTGCCCGAATTGGCTTTCTCAAGCTCAATTAGGTGTTTCAACAAAGCAAATGAAATGGCTCAAGTCGGGTGTCACTATATCTAGTCGCTACCCTTTAATTGGGGCTATCAATCACTTGAGTTCACCCCAGTTCCTTGTTAGCCTATTTTACCTAGACTTGGGTCATCTTTATCAAGAGTAACCCTAGTCAACAAGGCATGAATCAGTGTTTTCAACCACTAATTTAGTGAATTAAGCATGAAATGGACTAAAAATCAAACACTCAATCACAAATTCATCCTAAAGTAGAAGACCCATTAGTTACGCACACTAGGGTTGGGTCACAACCCTAACTTATGGGTCTACCTACTCATTTTCATAGAAGAAATTAAGATAGAAGATGAAATTAAAGCCATAAAAGTTGATTACAAGGATAAAATCTAAGAAATATGGTAGAATCTAAGCTAAAATTACTCAAAACGGTAAAAATGCACTATTCACGAGCTCCCTACAATGTCTGATGACCTAAAAATAAGAAAAAATAGTATTTATACAAGGCTGAAAATACTAGACAAAATTGCCCCTACGAAGATTCCGCTCCAGAAAGAATTCTAAATGCCCCAGCGAAATGACTTTCACGCCCACGAAATAATGAGCGCGCACCGCGTTTCTGAATCAGTTGCCTCTCTGAACTTTCGTTCCGCTCCCAGCGGAAAACTGAATCGCTATAGTGGAACATGAAAGCACAGCATCGGAATTTCACCGTTGACAGCGCTATTGTGAAGAACCCATGTTGGCAACTCTCTAATCTTTGAATTCCGCTCCCAGCGAATTATTGAACGCTTCAGCGGTGAGGACAGTGCTGCAGCAGAATAATGGTGTGGATTGCGGCTTAAAAGGGTACCAAAACACAACTCTCTGAAGTTTGAACCAGGGCAGCAAACAGAATTCCTCTACAGCGAAGTGGCTTCCGTTGCTGCGGAAAAATAGCGCTCTCAGCACTTTTGCTGGGTTCCTGTGTTGTGCAAGTTTAGCTCCTGTTTGAGTTATCTTAAGCCATTCTCTTCAATTTAACTCAAATCTTGAAATTTAAGCAACTTGCATTAGTTTTCGGGTGTATCTTAATGCAATTTTGCCTCAAAACCTAAGAAAACGATAGTAAATAATAGGTGAAAATCCCTAGTTATCAGGTATCCCGATCTCAAGTTGATCTTAGAGAACACCCTAGCACCCTACAATTGGTCAAACAAATCATCAATACGCGGCAACGTGTACTTGTTCTTGATGGTGACTTTATTCAACTGGCGGTACTCAATGCACCTACACATAGTCCCATCCTTCTTCTTCACAAATAATACCGGTGCACCCCAAGGCGATACACTCAGCCTGATGAACACCTTTGCCAGCAACTCCTCAAGTTGTTCCTTCAACTCCTTCAATTCTGTCGGAGCCATATGGTATGGGGGAATAGATATCGGTTGAGCACCTGAAGCCAAGTCAATGCAGAAATCAATATCACGATCTGGTGGCATTCCTGGAAGGTTAGAAGGAAACACATCGGCGAACTCATGAACTCCTTGCACTGAAATCAATCGTCGGAGTCTCTATGGTAGTATCTCGAACATAGGATAGATAATCCAAGCAACCCTTCTCGACCATATGTCGAGCCTTCGTGAAAGATATAACCTGATTGGATGTACTAACAGATGAACCCTTCCACTCCAACCTCGGTAGCTTGGAATAACTAAGGTGATAGTCTTGTCATGGCAATCAAGGATGGAGTGGTATGGAGATAACCATTCTATTCCCAAGATAACCTCGAAGTCGGTCATATCAAGTAACAGAAGGTCCACTCTAGTCTCATAACCATATAATGTGACCACACGGGACCGATAGATCAGATCCACAACCACAAAATCGCCCACAAGAGTGGACACATAAACAGGAGTACCCAAAGACTCACGAGGAATATTAAGGAAATGGGCAAACAGAATGATACATATGAATAAGTAGACTCTGATCAAATAATACTGAAGCGTCCCTACCACAAACAGAAATAATACATGTGATCACGAAATTTGAGGCCACTGCATCTGGTCTGGCCGGAAAAGCATAGAATCAGGCTGGAATACCACCTGGAAGGACCCCACCTGCCTGACCTCCACTTCTAGGATGGCCCCCCACCTGCCTTCCGCTTCCGGACGGCTGGATGGCTGGTGTGGCTGCTGGAGTTGGAACCATAGGTTGCTGACCCTGTGGTACTGCCTTGCCCCGAAGCCTGGGGCAGTGTCTTTTCATGTGACTAGGATTCCCGCACTCATAGCAACCTCTCGGAGCGGTGGACTGCTTCCCCATAGTCTGACCCTGATGTCCAGAATACCCACCGGAAGAACCCTGAATAGCTAGTGGGTGGTATGAACTCTCTGGCATGGCACTGAAATAGGCACTAGAAGATCCTTGATGACCGGAGTACCCATTAGAAGAACTCTGAATAGTTAGCGGCCGGTAAGAACCCTCTGGCATAACATTGAAATAAGGCTGCGCTGGAACACCTCGAAGGGGTGGTGGTGCTGAATATGGAGGCCTGCTGGGCTGACCCCTCCCAAAGTGACCTCTGCCCCCAGCTGGGGCACCTTTGAACTCTCCAGAAAAATGAGACCTCTTGTCCTGCTGCATCTTCTCCCTACCCCTCTGACGGTAACGCTTGATCCTGCGAGCAATCTCCACCACTAACTGATAGAGAGTCCCCATCCCAACCTCCCAAGCCATGCTAGACTGAATGCTAGAGGGAAACCCCGTGACAAACCTCCGCACTCGCTCCGCCTCAGTATGAATTATTATAAGTGCATGAAAAAACAACTCAGAAAATCTCGCCTCATACTCGGTCACTGACATCCGACCCTACTCGAGCCACTCAAACTGACACTGCAACTCTTCCCTTTGGGAGGGTGGAATATAGCTGTCCAAAAATAGGCGGGTGAACTGGTCCCAAGTCATAGGAGGAGAATCTGCAGGTCTGCCACGAAGATAAGCCTTCCACCACCTACGTGCGCTGCCCTCCAACAGAAAGGTAGTGAAGTCTATCACGTGAGACTCCAATATGCTCGTGTTGTAAAGTCTGTCCCTGCACTTATCAATAAAGTCTTGGGGATCCTCACATCGTTCAACCCCAAATAGCGGAGGGTGAAGCCTAGTCCACCGTTCCAAAATCTTCTACGGCTCGCCGACCGCAACTGCTTTGGGATCAGGCGCATCTGCTGCTACTGGCTGGGCTCCGGCCACGGGTAGTGTCCCCGGGGTCTGATATACTATAGTTGCATGCCCAGGAGCCTGAGCAGTAGAGGTTTGTGCTCCCCTTCTTGCCTGAGATAGGAATGGGTTCGCTGGAAGTAAAGCAACCTAAGTCATAGTGTCCACGAACCACATCATACGGCCCATGACCTCCTGAAAACCCGATCCTATCATGAAATATATCGGGGTTGGCTCTGCAGCAGGCACCTCGCCCTGCTCCTCAATAATTGGATCATCCACTGGATCTACTAGTGGTGCTACTGGGGCAGCTTTGGGATGCCCTCGTCCCTTACCTCGGGCTGGTGCCCTCCCCTGGCCTCTGCCTCGACCTCTAGCAATAGGGGTTGAAGCTCTTCCCGGGTCTGGAACGTCCGCCGTACGCGTCCTCTTCATCTTTGAGAGAATAGAAGGGAGAAACTTAATATACCATCAACTGCACGTTATGAGATGAATAAAGAGTAGTTTCCTAACATCCTATAGCCTCTAGAGGGTAAGTGCGAACGTCTCCGCACCGATCCGCGAGACTCTATTAGACCTTCCCGTAACTTGTGAGACCTACGTGAACCTAGAGCTTTGATACCATGTTGTCACGACCCATTTCCACAATAGGCCGTGATGGCACCCAACACCTTCGTTAGGCAAGCCAACACTGATTAGACTAGTGAATTCCCGTTTAAATAATTTACTAAACGGATAACACTTTCTCATTAGTTAAAAGGTTTAGAAATTTACACTTTGAAGTATAATTAAACTGTAGCAATTAAGTGCAAATTGTAATCATGTAAAAATCCCGAAATCATAAGTCTACTAGTGTGTGTGCAAGGACCTAGTGTCACAAGTATACGGGCAGTCTAGTAGAATATACAAAAGAATACTAGTCTACTGTCTAGTAAGAAATAGACAGAAATGAACAAAAGAAAAGACTCCATTTACTGCATAATGGCTCAGAAAGCAGCTCACCGAAAAGTCTCTGAACCCAAGTCAAGCGTGCGCGCCGGACTGATAATCAGATGCACCTACCTCAGATCTTGCACATCCAAGTGCAGAAGTGTAGCGTGAGTACATAAACAACATGTACCCAGTAAGTATCTAGTCTAACCTCAAATAAGTAGTGACGAGGGGTCGACTTTGACACTTACTAAGGGCCAAAAACATGATAACATGAAGTTCTAATTAAGCATGACAATAGAGCTCAATATAAACAAATCCTTGTAAATCATTTCACTCATATATTCCTTTTACCTTCCATGTCAGTGAAACATTAATAAAAATAAAAAGAGACTTCGATATCACTACGCACGAGTTCTGCCGAGGAAATACGGCCCGATCCAAATATACGTAATAATATATTGTGCACTGCCGAGGGTCGAACTACCCGAACCATATAATATATATCCATAAAACCTACCGACGCGAATGGCCCGCTTCCATGAGAGTAGTGGAAAGTTTACTTCGCTCGCGGAATATATTAGCAAAGCGGTTACACATAAGTATTCACAATTTATCATAATGTTCCTCAATATCTTTCATAACAAGAAATTCAACTCGTAATTTTAACATACCAAAATTCTCATCCTTTACTTTAAGAAAACCAACAAGTAGAAAGTGTAATCAAGCAACGATACAAGCAATTCATGGTGTAGTCCTAAATCTACTCGGACATAAGCATGAATAGTAGTTATGCACGGACTCTCGTCATGTCGTAGGTGCGTAGCCCCCACAAATAGAATATATTATGATTTAAGTTCACCTAAGGGTTAATTCCCTCTTACAAGGTTAGAAAAGAGACTTACCTCATCTTAAAGCCTACTTCCCAATTCAAGAATGCGCTCAAGCCTCCAAATTTGGTGCCAAACGACTCGGAACTAGTCAAGTATTATATAAATTAATAAATCTATGCTCAAAAGTGCATATCTCCACTATTAAAATGGTTTCCCAACCCAAATTGCAAGATTCCTAAATTTCACCCCTGGGCCCACATGCTCGGATTCCGGAAATTTTCAAAGAAAATTGTTACCCACAACCCAAGGAACATAAATGTAAGATCTTTACTAAGTTTCATGGTCAATTTCGTGGTAAAATCTCATTTTTATCAAACCCTAGGTTTTTCATTTAAACCTTATGATTTCTACCAATTTTCATGTTAAAAGCTACCCATAATCTATGTATTAAACTCACATTAAATAAAAATTACTTACCTCAATAATCTAGGTCGAAATCCCCTCCTTAGAAGCTCCCAAATCTTGAAGAAAATGTGTTAAAATGGTCCAAGTCTCGTATTAAATGAACCTCACTTACCCAGCGATTTTTGCACATGCGGTGCGTTGGCCGCTTCTGTGGTTCCGCAACTACGTACAAGGGGTCCTCTTCTGGGGAGTGGACTTGGCCAGCTGGGGTTACTTCTTCGGACGAGCTTCCTCTTCTGCGGTCTCGCTTCTACGGAGAAGGGACTGCATCTACGGAACCTTGGATGCCTTCCTTGGGTCGCACCTATGGGGCTTTGCTAGCACCTGCGACCAAAGCCTCGCAGGTGCGGCACACCAGATCTGGTGCACCAGCAGCCCTGTTGAGTTTTAAAATCAACTTGCGCATCGTCCGAATGCACCCGGGGTTCCCCAGGCCCCGTCAAAACATACCAACAATTTTGGGATCATAAAACACACTTGCTCGTACTCTCGGAACGCCCAAAACAACATAAAACTAAGAATTGAAACCCAAAACCAATTGATTCAAACTTAAGAACTTCAAGTTCTTCGATTTACTTCCAATGCGCCGAAACGTACTTAGACTACTCGGATCCATACCAAATTTTCCGTGCAAGTTGTAAATGACATTACGAAACTATTCACGATCTCGGAATTTCGTTTGGACCTCGATATCACCAAAACACATTCCAACCCAAATTTAAAGAACTCTTAAAGCCTTCAAGAACCAACTTTCTATATTAGGCGCCGAAACGCTCCCGGGTCATCCAAAACCTGATTCGAATATACGCCCAAGTCTGAAAGCATCATACGAACCTATTGGAACCGTCAAATCCCGATTATGAGGTCGTTTACTCAAAATGTTGACTGAAGTCAAACTTGGCCTTTTAAGGCAACCTTAAGGAACCAAGTGTTCTAATTTCAACCAGAATCCTTCCAAACCCCCAACTAACCATCCCCACAAGTCATAAAATAGTAAAATGATTAGTCGGGTCATTACTGACCGGCCACGAATCGACTAAACTTTTTTGGGCCTATAAAAAATGACCTAATGAACAATAGTCACTTTTTCATGACCACTCCTCGTTTTTTGGTGTTTAAGATCATAAAATAGGAATTCAACGCGGTTTTCTGATTTTTCTTGTACTAGTATCCACACAATCTTCACGAATTTGGGTGACCCGCTCCAAATCGCCTAAAATTTTATGGCCCCATCATAAATGAACTAATGAACAATAGTCATCGCTTCTCCGTGATTGTCTTTCATTTTTTGGCGTTATAGAGCCATAAAAAGGAATTCTGCACGATTTTTTATTTTTTGTGTGCTAATGTCCACACTATAATTTTTAATTCAATTGACCGGCCTCGAATCGCCTAAAATTATGGGCCCATCAGAAATAACGTAATGAAAAATATTCATTACTTCCATGATCATTCCTTTTTATTTTGGCGTTTTAGGAGCGTAAGGATTTCTGCTTTTTCGTGTGCTAATCTACACACCATCTTCATGAAATCCGGCGATTAGCCCCGAATCGCCTTGTCATGACCCAATCTTCCCTCCGTGAGAGGTCGCGACGGCATCTAGTCTCTACGACTAGGTAAGCCTAACATTTGTGGAAACAATGAAAATGAAAATATAAATCTTAACAACTAACAACCATAGGTAATTTAATAACTAATAGAAATGTCGCTCGGCATATACAATAACCAACTCTCAAAATATACACAGAATTTCCCCAAGAACCGGAACATCATAAGTCACAAGCTTTAAGAATTTGATTAACTGTTCTATACATCAGTATTTAGAAGTAGTAAAGGAAGAACTACACAAAAGAGATAGAGGGGGACTCTGAGGTTTGCGGACACGAGCAGATGTACCTTGAAGTCTCCGAAACAACAACAGATGCACAACTGATAGAGAGGTTGCAATGATGTACCTGGATCTGCACACGAAAATATGTACAGAAGAGTAGCATGAGTACACCACAAAGGGTACCCAGTAAGTGCCAAGCCTAACCTCGGTCGAGTAGTGACGAGATCAAGTCAGTCCCACTAGTAAATAATAAAGAATGCGTGAGAATATACAGTATAATAAGAGACTAAAAATTAAATAAGTAAACACAGCAAAATAACAGTACAACACACGGTTAAACAACTGGGGATCTCCCGAGATACTGTCTCGTAGTCCCAAAATAAATATGCAGGGAGAACTCCCGAGGTACCGCCTTGTAGTCTCAAAAGTAAATTTGTAGGGAGAACTCCCGAGGTACCGCCTCGTAGTCTCAAGAGTAAATGTGCAGGGGGATGTCTCGGAATACCGTCCTCTAGTACCGAAGTAAACATGCAGGGGGAATCTCCCCGGATATCGTCCCGTGGTCCCAAAATACACAGCTCAAACAATGGAGATAACAGTTACAACAAGAAAACCTGCAGTTTAGACTAAGTACAAGTCAAGAAAAAGAAGCAGGAATCCACCAAGCATTCTGCAAAGAGTTAAGCTAAACAATTAAGACACGTAGACATGTTATTCTAGTCTAACAAGATAACTCAATTAAGATGAAACAGGTTATTACTCAGTAAAAATCAGGTTTCGCAACAAATAGCCCATGTACGCACTCGGCACCTTGCGTACACGGCGCTCACATATCATATTAGTACCAGATCCTAAGGGAATTACCCTCACACAAGGTTAAACAAGCCACTTACCTCGAACCAAGCTCAATCGGTCAGCAACAATGCCCTTTCCATGAATATCCGACCCTGAATGGCCCAAATCTAGCCAAAATAAATTATATACCATGAATATAACTATAAGAAGCTAATCTAATTAATGAAATCAAATCTAAAGAAAAAAATTAAAAAATTGCCCAAAAACCTCATCGGGCCCACGTCTCAAAATCGGGTAAAAATCACAAAATATGAACACACATTCACTCACGAGTCCAACCATACAAGAATTACTCAAATCCTAGGTCAAATCGCCTTTCAAAACTCAATATTATCATCTAGGAAGTTTCTACAATTTTCCCCCAAATTTCCAACTCAAATCCCTAATTAGATGATGAAAATAGTAATAGATTCATGAAATATAGTCCAATCCGGGTTAGAATCACTTACCCCAACAATTTCCTTGAAGAACCTTCAAAAAATCACCTCACACCGAGCTCTCAAAGTCCCAAAATTTAAAATGGGTATCAAACCCTCGAACTTGGCTTTTTCTGCCCAACGATTCTGCATCTGCGGACTACCAGCCGCACATGCGGAATTTCCATCGCATGTGCGGAGATGACTTAAGGTACAAAGTTCCCTTTCTGCTGACCAGGGCACGCACCTGCGGGCCCGCTTCTACGCATGACCTTCCGCATCTTCGACCCTTCCCAGGCCGCCCATTATCGCTTATGCGGTCATTCCTCTGCATCTGCGAATGCACAGATGTGGCTCCCTTCTCGCAACTGTGCTCATATACCAAGCTTGACCAAACCGCACCTGCGCTCCTCCTTCCGCACATGCGAGCCCGCACCTACGGTCTCCCCACCGCAGGTGCGAAACACTAGAACCAGAAAAACTTCAGCAATTGCGTAAGTACAAATTCAATCCGTTAAACATCTGAAACACACCCGAGGCCCCCAAGACCTCAACCAAACATACCAACAGTCCTAAAACACCATACGAACTTAGTCGGGCCCTCGAATCACATCAAACAACGCTAAAAACATGAATCATCCTTCGATTCAAACTTAATGAACTTGAAACTTTAAATTTCTACAACTGATGTTGAAACCTATCAAACCACGTCCAATTAACCTCAAATTTTTCACACAAATCATATTCAACATTAAGGACGTACTCCAACTTTCGGAATCTGACTCCGATATCAAAAAGTCCACTTCTGACCAAAATCTCCAAAAATTCGACTTTCGCCATTTCAAGCCTACATCAACTAGAGACCTCAATTTCACAGTCTGAACACACTCCTAAGTCCAGAATCACCCAACGGAGCTAAGTAAACTGATGAAACTCCATTTCGGAGTCGTTTTCACACAGTTCCAACTACCGACGAAATGCTAAGACTTAAGCTTTCGTTTTAGGGAATAAGTGTCCCAAAATCACTCTGAAACCATAACAATAACCTCCCGGCAAGTATTATAAGCAGAAAAAGATACGGCGAAAGGAGTAAATAAGGGATTGGGGCTATAACTCTCAAAACGAATGGTCGGGTTTTTACACGCCTAAAGTTTTATAGGCTTATCAGAAACGACCTAACGAATAGTATTCATTGCTTATCTGTGATCGTTCCTTATTTTTTGGCATATTAGGGCCATAAAACAGGAATTCAGCATGATTTTCAACTTTTCGTGTACTATTGTCCATGCCATCTTCATGAATTCGGGCAACCGAACCCCAATTACCTAAAATACCGGGCCTATCATAAATGACCTAATGAACCATAATAATGTTTTCTCTATGACCGTTCCAGTGTTTTGCACTTTAGGGCGATTAAACGGGAATTCAACATGATTTCCTATTTTTGGACATTTCATAAATTCGGGAGATCAAAACCGAATCGCCTAAAATTTGTGGCACATCAAAAACAACTTGATGATCCATAGTAATTGTATTTCCATGATTTTCCCTCATTTTTTGGCGTTTTAGGGTCATAAAACAGTAATTCAGCACGATTTTCGATTTTCTGTGTGCAAATGTCCACGTCATCTTCATGAATTCGGGCGACTTGCCCGAATTGTGTAAATAAATTTGGGACAATCCGAAATGACCAATAAAACATAGCCATTGCTTATCCATCACCTCCCTCATTTTTTGGCATTTTAAGGCCATAAAATAGGAATTCAACTCGATTTCTGATTTTTCATGTGCTAATGTCCACGCTATCTTCATAAATTCGGGCAACCGGCCCCCAATCGCCTAAACTTTTATAGACCCATCGAAAATGACCTAATGAACAATAGTCATTGCTTTTCCATGACCATTCCTCGTTGTTTTGCCATTTTAGGGCCATAAAATAGGAATTCAGCACGATCTCCGATTTTTCTTATGCTAATGTCCATGCCATCTTCATGAATTCGGGCGACAGTTCCCGAATCTCCTAAAGTTTATTGGGCCCATTCGAAAAAAACTAACGACAATAGTCATAGCTTCTCCATGATGGTCCCTCCTTTTTTCCATTATAAGGCCATAAAAAAGAATCTAGCATGATTTCCAATTTTTTGTGTGTTAATAATATACACACCATATGTATGAACTCGAGCGATTGGCCTCGAATTGCCTAAAACTTTGTGGGCCCATTAGAAATAACCTAATGAACCATAACCATTGCTTTTCCATGATTGTTCCTCATTTTTGGCATTTTAGGGCTATAAAAAAAAGGAATTTAGCATGATTTCCGATTTTTCGTATGCTAATGTCCATGTCATGTTGGGATCAGACTGGGTTTGTTGTTGTTGTTGTTGTTGTAATGTCCATGTCATATTCATAAATTCGAGAAATCGACCCTCTAATCGCCTAAAATTTTGTGGGCCCATAAAAATGGCCTAATGAGCAATAGTCATTGCTTCGTGATGACGGTTCCTCATTTTTGGTGTTTTAGGGCCATAAAATAGGTATCCAACACGATTTATGACTTTTCATGTGCTAATGTCCACGCCATCTTCATGAATAGACCGGCCTAAATCGCCTAAAATTTTGTGGGTCCATCAGAAATGACCTATTGAACAATACTCATTGTTTCTCCATGACCGTTTCTCATTGCGTTTTAGGGCTGTGCAAAAGGAATTCAACACGATTTTCATGGAGACGGGCCTCGAATCACCTAAAATTGTAAACATAGTACGGGCTAGTCAGTTTTCATATTGGTCATTCAAAAATACAACATTTGCAAAGTCATTAAAAAATAGCCACTATTTTGTTGCATCACGGAAAGTTCTAGCATAATATACTGGAGATCGGTGCACCTGTGTATGATCTTCCAGCATATTATGATGGAACTCCAACACGCGCAAAGTTCCAGCAAAATATACTGGAGATTGGAGCACCTATGTATGAACTTTCAGCATATTATGTTAGACCGGTATATTATACTGGAATTTCAGTATATTATACTGGAGTATTTTCCGGATTTTGAACAGTGTTTTTCATTCAGATTTATCTTTACATGAAAAGTGGCTAAATTTCGATTACTTTTGAAAATGTGGCTATTTTTGAATGACCATTTGTAAATCTGACTTTTTCTAATTTCTCCCAATTATTTTGTGGGCCCAAAAAAACGGCCTAATGAAAAATAGCCAATGATTCTCCATAATCATTCCTTATTTTTTTGTATTTAGGGTCGTAAACAGAAATTCAGCACGATTCTCGATTTCTCGTGTGCTAATGTCCATGTCGTCTTCATGAATTAGGGCGACGGACCCCGAATTGCCTAAAATTTTATGTCCCCATCAGAAGCGACCTAATGAACAATAATCAATGCTTCTCCATAATTGTTTCTCAAACTATTGTATTTTAGGGACATAAAATAGGAATTCAGCATGATTTTCAATTATTCGTGTACTAATATTTACTACGTCCTCATGAATTTAAGCGACCAGCCCCGAATCGCCTAAACTTTTGTGGACCTATCATAAATGACCTAATAAACCATAGAAATTGTTTCTCCATAACCGTTATTTTTGTGGCAATTTAGGGCCATTAAATAGGAATTCAGCATGATTTTTAATTTTTCGCGTGCTAATCCACGCCATCTTCATTCCGGCGACCGACCCCAAATCGCCTAAAATTTTATGGGACCTTCAAAATTACATAATGAGAAATAGTCATTACTTCGTCATGCACTTTCTCTTTTTCTGGCATTTAAGGGTCATATAATAGGAATTCAGGATGTTTTTTATTTTTTCGTGTGCAAATGTCCACGCCATCTTCATGAATCCGGACATGGGCTCCAAAATGCCTAAAAAATTAGGCCCTTTCGAAATGACATAATAAGCAATATTCATTGCTTTTCCATGATCTTCATTTTTTAGCAATTCAGGGCCATAAAACAAAAGACGTTTTCTGATTTTTCGTGTGCTAATGTCCACGCCATCTTCATGAATTTAGGCGAGGGGCTTCGAATCGCCTAAAATATTGTGGGACCTAAGAAAAAACATAATGAGCAATATTCATTGCTTTGACATGACCATCACTTATTTTTTGGCATATTAGGGCTATAAAACATGAATTCAAGATGTTTTCCGATTTTTCGTGTGCTAATATCCATGCCATATTCATGAATTCGGGTGATAGGTTTCGAATCTCCTAAAAGTTTATGGGCCCTTCAGAGACGAAATAATGAGCAATAACCATTGTTTCTCCAGATCGTTCCTCATTTTTGGCGTTTTAGGGCCATAAAATAGGAAGTTGGCATGCCTAATATCCATGACATTGTCATTAATTATTGCGATCGGCCTTGAATAGCCTAAAATTTTATAGTCCCTTAAGTAACGGCCTACTGAACTGCAATAATTGCATCTCAATGATTCCTCATTTTTTGGCTTATTAGCGTCGTAAAACAGGAATTCAACACAATTTTTGATTTTTTGTGTGCTAATATCCACGCCATCTTCATGAATTCGGGTAAGTGGTCCTGAATAGCCTAAAAAGTTCTGCCTATAAAAAATGACCTAAGAATTCAATACGTTTTTCAGTTTTTCGTTGTGCTAATGTCCACATCATCTTCAAGAATTCGGGCGACAGGTTTCGAATCGCCTAAAATATTTTGGGCCTCTCAAAATAGACATAATTTACGAAAGTCATCGCTTCGCCATCACCATTCCTCATATTTTAGCATTTAAAGGCCATAGAAGTGGAATTTAAGACGATTTCTAATTTTTTGTGTGCTAATATCCCCGCTATCTTCATGAATTCAGGTGGTGGGATCTGAATCGCCTAAAATTTTGTGTGCCCATCAGAAATGCTCAAATGAACAATAGTCATTGCTTCACCATGATCATTTTTTTGGTGTTTTAGGGGCATAAAATTGACATTCAAGACGATTTCCAATTATATGTGTGCTAATGTCCATGTTGTCTTCATGAATTCGGTATATGGCCTCTGAATCGCCTAAAATATTTTGAGCTCATCAGAAACAACCTAATGAACAATAGTGTCATCGATTTTCCATGATTGTTCCTCGTTTTTTGGTGTTAGGTCCATAAAATAGGATTTCAACATGATTGCTAGTTTTTCGTGTGCCAATGTCCACGCCATCTTCATGAGTTCAGGTGACGGGCTCTGAATCGCCTAAAATTTTATGTGCCTATCAGAAACGATGAACAATAATCATTGTTTTCCTCTAACTGTCCTTCATTTTTTGGCGGTTTAGGGCCATAAAATAGGAATTCTGAACGATTTTCAATTTTTCGTGTGATAATGTGTCACGAACCAAAATCCTAATTATCGTGATGGATTCTAACATGGTACTAGACAAGCCGACATTACGAAGTATTTCCAACACTTTTAACAGAAAATGAATTAATGTAGTTTAAATAATAAAAGTTCTCATAAACGGGATAGAAAACCAAAACTTAACGCGGAAGTTCCCAAAAATCGGGGTGTCACAGAGTACATGAGCATCTATACATCACAAGTCTGGAAACATACTATCTATGATAGTCTGGAACTAAATACAATAAGCAGAAATGCAGGGAAGAAGAGACCAGGTATGCGAAACGCCGGGCAGCTGCCTTGGAATCTTCAAAAGATCAACTGTGCGATGGAATCAACACCCACCGTGTTCGGAAACACCTGAGTCTGCACACGAAGTATAGGGTCTAGCGTTAGAACAACCAACTCAGTAAGTAACAATTCTAGATAAAGGACTCAAAGTAGTGACGAACTTCACAGTTAAAGTTCAATTACAGTAATCTCCACATATGAAGGTAGGCATGCTTTCAAGTTCGACAATTAAGGCCAAACCAGTTATTTCATGTCAAGTTCAATTGAAACGGAAGATAATATCTCTAAGAAATTTCAAGACTATGGTATATGACGGCTGAGTGCAACAATAATGAAGTCAAATGCATCCTCGCAGAGTAGTAGTTACCCAGTCCTCCCATTCACTCCCACCTTACAATCACTCATTCCTCACAGTCATTACATCCTCTCAATCGCTTAGCACTAGGCTCTCGCACGCAGTAGGTACCTCCGCTCATTGGGGGTGTATACAGACTCCGGGGGGCTCCTTCATCCCAAGCGATATAACAAGTCAATCATGGCATATATTAATAAAACATATTGTGGCATGCAACCCGATCCCATAAATATCCTCACAATCAGGCCCTCGGCCTCACTCAGTCATCAACCTCTCAAGTCTCTTGGGCTCTCAGAAATCATGATAATCAACCCAAACAACAATGATATAATGCATCAATAATTAACAATAGATATTGAGATGTAATATGCAAGTAAAACTGTGACCGATTACAAAACAACAATTTAGCAGGTAATTCAACATGTACACGACCTCTATGGGTCCCTACAGTGTCAACACATGGTCTAAACATGATTTCTAACATGATTTGTAGTTCAATTTCTCTAATATGTGGAAAATGTACGGATAACAACAGATTATTCAACTACACAGTTCTATGGAATTGACCAAGTAACAAATCCTATGGTGCACGCCCACACGCCCGTCAACTAGCATGTGCGTCACCTCAAAACCAAACACATGACACATAATACAGGGTTTTGTACCCTCAGAACCAAATTTAGAACTGTTACTTACCTCAATCCGAGAAAATCTCTAATCCAACACACCCTTGCCTCGCGACACGGCCTCCGAATACCTCGAATCTAGCCATAAACATTTCGATATAATTAACACGGGCTAGAGGACTCTTGGTAGAACTGACCCCCAGAAGGAGCACCGATGAAACCACCCGATCCACGAGGCCCATGAGGACTATTGTCCTTCCTCTCTCTACTGTCCTGGCTATGGACCATCTCTATTTGCCGAGCAATGTCAACACCTCGTCGAAAGTAGCACCAGACACCCTCTCCCATGTCATAAGCAACCGCAACTGATATGTGAGGCCATCAATGAACCTCTTAATCCTCTCACTATCAGTGGGAACCAACCAAACTGCATGATGAGCTAAGACAGAAAACCTCATCTCGTACTGTGTCACAAACATGCCCTCCAGACGTAGTTGTTGTCTGCGCAGCTCCTCCCTACAAGACTACGGTATGAACTTCTCTAAGAAGAGAACGGAGAAATCCTGCCATATAAGTGGTGCTGCATCGAATGGCTCGCGCCTCTCATAAGCCTCCCACCATCAGAAGGCATCCCCAATGAACTTAAAAGTAATGAACGAGACACCACCGGTCTCCAAAATACCCGCAGTGCGAAGAATCCGTTGGCGCTTGTCAAAGAAACCCTGGGCATCCTCTAACTCAACCCCGCTAAATGATAAAGGCTAGAGCCTCCCAAGTCTCTCTAGTCTCCTCTGCTCATCATTAGTCATAACACAGACCACCCGAGCATGAGCACCTGAAGTCGGCTGGGCTGGTAGAACCCCAGTGTCTGGAGTCCCCGCATCACCTGCTCTAGAATACGGGTGGCGGGAGTCTGACTACCTCCCCCGGCCTGAGAAGTGGTTTCTGCAGTTGAAACTAAGACCGCCTGAGCAAGGCCTGTGCACACAGTCAGAATCTGAGACAAAGCCTTCTGAAGGCCTGGAATCACAATAGGCACAGTGGGTACCTAAGCTGGCCCCACTGGCTCAACCATATATAGTACCTGCTCCTGAGCTGGAGCGACTGATGGATCTGCACGTGCTACTCTAGCTGCTGTATGAGATGCACCTTTTCCCCTACCGTGACCCTGGCCTCTCGCGGCCCTAGATGGTGGTACAGGTGGTTGTCTGTGCTGACCGGTAGTACGTGTCATCACCATTTGAGAGAATAGAAAGACAAGTTTAGTTACCGGAATCAACAAATCCGCACGACAAGAATAAAAGAGTATTAAGTTTCCTAAAGGTTCGACAACCTCTCGAAGATAAGTACAGACGTCTATGTATTGATCTGCAAAGCTCTACTAAACCTACTCATGAATCGTGAGACCTACGTAACCTAAGACCTGATACCAACTTGTCACGACCCAAAATCCTAACATGTCGTGATGGCGCCTAATGTGGCACTAGGCAAGCTGACATTACGAAGTATTTCCAATACTTTTAACAGAAAATGAATTAAAGCAGTTTAAATAATAAAAGTTTTCATAAACAAGATAAAAACCAAAACTCAACGCGGAAGTTCCCAAAAAACAAGGTGTCATAGAGTACATGAGCATCTATACATCACAAGTCTTAAAAATACTGTCTATGAGTAGAACTAAATACGATAAGTGGAAATACAGGGAAGGAAAGACACTAGTTATTCTTGAGTCACCAAGATAAATAGTTTCTTCTCCTTCCTCATTTTGGGTGTAAGACAAAATTCATTTTTGTCTGCACTAATGCGCCTAGTAGCACCAGAGTCTATCACCCAATTTCTCACATTGGCTACATTATTTATTTGGAAAATGACCGCAACAATTATATTATCCCTTTTAGTCAAACTTAATTTTGACTTAGCGAGATTATCATTTATCCCAACTCTTTTCTTGCATTGAGGTGAATTTTTCTCGAAGGTTTTAATATTTGTATTAGATATGTAACCATGTCTATTCACATACCTGTATTTTAACATTAGCATCTGCTGAAGTTTTGGATGCAATAACGTATTTGCAACACCATGGATACTTGGTAGAACAGTTGGAACAGTAGCAGCGGAGAAAACACCAAAATTGGTAGCACCATAAAACATTTTCGTACTAGTATTACTTGACATAGTTTCTTAGATTGTAGGTAAATAACACCGGGGAAAATGACAACGATAATACTACAATAATATTATTTGTGAGCAGATACACGAATTGGCTTGAGTCGTTCTGGGCACTGTCCTAAGAAACTATTTCAGCAATGTGAATATTTCCCCAGGATTAAACAAGCCTACCTCTATCTATTTAGAGGATACATGAATCAACAAAATTAAATAATACCAGCAAGTTATAGAATAGAACGGAAGAAAGAAATAATAACAAGTGATAATGATTTGGTAAATTGAGAGAATAATAATTGTAGTAATGATTAGCTAAAGAAGAAAGCAATGATTAGCTAAGAAAATAGTAAAAGACTAATCCGGAACAAAAATGTGGTTCTTTTGGACTCAAAGAACCTAAATGTGTGGAAACAAACTTGGCGACCATTATATATATAACACCCTTTTAAAGGGCGCTATACATTAACGGTTGTTTGCCCTGTTAGGTATAGCGCCCTCTTAAAAGGCGCTATATTTGAACGTAAAAAAAGCGGGAATGTATAGCGCCTTTTATTAAGATGCTATAGTATAGCATCTTAATAAAGGGTGTTATACAAATATAAAGGTCGTCCCTTTCCCCTTCCCCATAGAACAGAAACTCCCCCCCC